>PITA01011032.1:0-68773 GCA_004023965.1 Spilogale gracilis
GGATCATGACCTGAGCCGAAGGCAGTCGCTTAACCCACTGAGCCACCCAGGCGCCCCCAAATAAATAAAATCTTAAAAAAAAAAACAAACTTAGAAAACTCAACACACAAAAAACAAATAATCCAATCAAGAAATGAGCAGAAGACATGAACAGACATTGCTCAAAGAAGACACACAAATGGCCAAGAGACACACAAAAAAATGCTAAACATCACATCAGGGAAATACAAATCAAAACCACAGTGAGATACCAGCTCAAATCACTCAGAATGGCTAAAATTAGCCAGTCAGAAAACAATAGATGTTGGCGAGGATGTGGAGAAAGGGGAACCCTCTTACCCTGTTGGTAGGAAAGCAAGCTGGTGTGGCCACTCCAGAAAACAGTATGGAGGTTCCTCAGGAAGTTAAAAATAGAACTACCTTACAACCCAGCAATTGCACGACTACATATATATCCCAAAGATACAAATGTAGTGATCCAAAGGGGCACCTGCACCCCAATGTTTATAGCAGTGATGTCCACAGTAGCCAAACTGTGGTAAGAGTCAAGATATCCGTGGACAGACGAATGGCTAAAGAAGATGTGGTGTTGGGGGCGCCGGGGTGGTTCAGTGGTTGAGCCTCTGCCTTCAGCTCAAGTCATGATCCCAGAGTCCTGGGATCAAGCCCAGCATCAGGCTGTCCACTCGGTGGGAAGCCTGCTTCTCCCTCTCCCACTCCCGCTCCTTATGTTCCCTCTCTGGCTGTGTTTCTCTCTGTCAAATAAATAAAATATTTTTTAAAAAAAGATGTGGTATATATATACAATAGAATATAACTCAGCTATCAGAGGATGAACACTTACCATTTACATCAACATGAATGGAACTGGAGGGTATTGTGCTAAGCGAAATAAGTCAGTCAGAGAAGGACACTTATATGGTTTCACTCATAGGTGGAATAAAAGAAACCGCACACAGGATCATAGGGGAAGGGAGAGAAAACTGAATGGGAAATCATCAGAGAGAGACAAATCATGAGAGACTCTGAACTCTAGGAAACAAACTAAGTTGCTGGAGGTGAGGTGGGGGGGTGGGGTAACTGGGTGATGGGCATGAAGGAGGAGGATGGGATGAGTGCTGAGTGTTACATGCAACTGATGAATCACTTAAGTCTACATCTGAAACTAATGATGTACTATATGTCAGCTACCTCAATTTAAATAATTTAAAAAACCCACCTAACCAATCTCCCTGTACCTAATACCATCTTCAACACATCCTCTACACATTCTTGCTTCAGATCCTTCACTGGTCTCTCTTATCCTCAAGATAATATCCAACCTCCTTAGCAGCATTTAGTCTCATGTGCTGGCTGGTACCCCTTCTCTAGCTTTACTCACTACCCTCCCATCTGTCTGCCACATTTCAGTTCATCCAAACCACATGCAGTGCTCCAAATGCACCAAGCCATCCAGCTGCTCTCCCTTCTTGAGCCTGGTGCTTCCTCTAAAGGCTCAGCTCGGGCATCACCTTTTCCAGGAAGCCTTCCCTGACTCGTCCACACACTTCAGCTCTGATCTCCTTGAGGACATCCTATGTCATCCTATGTCAGGGCTCTGAGAGCAGCACCCCAACCTGAGTCCATAGAGTGGGGGTTGGGGAGGGGTGGCAAAGAGGACAGTGAGCTCAAAGGAGCTCAGGTCTGAGCTATGCTCTGTGCAGGGAGTGACAACAGTTCCAAATCACTGGACTTTAGAGAGACAGGGGCATGACAAACATTTGAGTTGGTGAATCGTTTGTCACATTTCATCAGGCCGAGACTTAAAGTGACTGCAAAAGTTAATAATGCAGGGGCAGATGAGAACAAATGGTTGACATTAGGCCAAGATCATTTCTACTTGAGTAAGTACAGCCTTCTGTTGGCTAGTGAATAGAAGTCCTGTCTGATGCAAAACTGATCAGAGGTCCTAACACTACTGTTCAAGCACATTAATCTCAGCTCTGATCTTTCAACAAAAGAGGATTCTACAACATGAACGATAATAATAGTCACCACTGTTCTGAACACCTACTCTGTGTCAAGAATTATACTAGGTCCCTCATTCATTCATTCATTTGTTTATTTAGTAAACTCTATACCCAATTTGGAGCTAGACCCCATAACCCCAAGATCAAGAGTCACACGCTTCACCGACTAGGCCAGCCAGGTGCCTTTCTGCTAGGTCCCATAAACACATTTTTCCTAATGATGATCAGGCAGGGAGATTTAACTTTTGCTAATTGGAAACTGAGACCCGAAAAAGGTGAAGGAACTGGTTCCAGGTCATGCAAACAGTAAACCATGACTATGAGATTTGAACTCCCAAGCCAATGTTCTTCTCACTGGACCACACTATCACCTAAATAAATGCATCCTGGAGGTTTCAGTGAATCTCCCTCAAACTCTCAGAATGGAAAGCACCTTAGTCTAAATCAGTTTCTTCCCCACATCCAGTGCTTGGGTCTCTTTTAAGTAATAACCTACACTAAGTAGCTGTCCACTACTCCAAGCATGGCCCGCAGGCCAGCAGCATCAGCATCACCTGGGAGCCCATCAGAAACGAAGACTCTCGGGCTCCAACCCAGCCCTACTCAACCAGGACCATAAACCAGTACTTTAAACAGACCTCCTTGTGATTCATACGCACATTGAAAACTAAACAGCACTGTTCCTAGCCCTTGCTGTACATCAAGATCACAAGAGAAGCTTTTAAAAAACATAGACATGTAGGGGCACCTGGGTGGCTCGGTTGGTTAAGCGACTGCCTTCGGCTCTGGTCATGATCCTGGAGACCCGGGATCGAGTCCCATATTGGGCTTCCTGCTCAGCGGGAAGCCTGCTTCTCCCTCTATCACTCCCCCTGCTTGTGTTCCCTCTCTGGCTGTGTTTCTCTCTGTCAAATAAATAAAATCTTAAAAAAAAAAAAAACACAGACATGTAGACATTACCCCATTAAATTCTCTCCGGGGGGGTTTAACTTAGAAAGCTTTATTTTTCTCAGGTTCCCTCATATAATTCTTGTAGAGCTAATCTGAGTCTTCTAGCAAAAACACTCCAGGTCCCTTAACCAAGGAGTTTTCTAAGCCTTGATTATCCATCAGAAGCACCAGTAAAGTTTTTTAAAAATACTAACGTCTAGGGCCTACTATAGACCAGTCAGAACTTCTGAGGGTGGGGCACAAGTGTATCAGTGTTCCTTTCTTTTTCTTTTTTTTTTTTTTTTAAGGTTTTATGTATTTATTTGACAGAGAGAGAGAGAGAGAGAGAGAGAGAGAGAGAGATCACAAGTAGGCAGAGGCAGGCAGAGAGAGAGGAGGAAGGGAGGAAGTAGGCTCCCTGCTGAGCGGAGAGCCCAATATGGGCCTTGATCCCAGGACCCTTATATGACCTGAGCCAAAGGCAGAAGCTTAACCCATTGAGCCACCCAGGCACCCTGTATCAGTATTCCTTAAGTGCTCCTGCATACATCCAGAGTTGCAAGCCAAGGTCCACATCCCTTACCTTAAGAGGTTTCAAATATTATGGATCGCCTGTCTAAATCTCTCTGAAACCAAGACATCCAGAACCTAACACAATACTCTGAGTATAAAAGGAGACATGAAGATTCCTCATTCTAGACAATTCTTTTTTTTCTTTCCTTCTTCCTTGGCCACCAGAAAACACTGTCAACCCACACTAGGGGCTTATTTAAAATTCCTAAATTACACTGATCCCTTCTGTAACCCAACCCATAGAATTCACTCCTTCCTGTCCCTTTTATTATAACTCCTTTCTCCCAGGGAGAAACCTGACTCTTATTCTCTACTATATATTCACTAATTAATATTTGCTCAGTCCTAGAGAACACCCAAAATAGCGTCAGGCTTGCTAACTCTTACCTGGTGAAAAATTACTTTACTAACCACAATGCAGTATTTGTGCATACTTCTGTTTTTCTTTAGTCTTACAGTATTAGTCAAAATACTGATTCGAGGGCACCTGGGTGGCTCAGATGGTTAGGCGACTGCCTTTGGCTCAGGTCATGATCCCGGAGACCCGGGATGGAGTCCTACATCGGGCTCCCTGCTCGGCAGGAAGCCTGCTTCTCCCTCTCTCACTCCCCCTGCTTGTGTGCCCTCTCTTGCTGTATTTCTCTCTGTCAAATAAATAAAATCTTAAAAAAAAAAAAAAAACTGATTCGAAAGTCAGATTAGTTCTTCTCCACCCCCACTGGTGTGGTTCTATTTTTCATTTGTAATACAGTTGGGTTTGTTTCTCAGTATCAGTAGTCCATTGTGGTTCTCCTCACATTTAGGATGATCAGGTGAAAGATTTAACAGGATTCTAAAAGTCAGAGCTACACAAAAACAACTAGTCTGGAAGGTGTCACTGCCCCCCATCATTCTTTCTACTCCATCCCCTCCTCTCCATTCTTCCCACCTCCTCCTACTCACCCCAGACGTAACCAACTCATGAGTTCCCCTTTCTCCCTTCTTTCTTTTGTGAAAAATAGCAGGGCGTTGGTACTCTCTTTGCACTTGCGCTTTTCACTTCGCTTCACTTAATATATTCTGGAAATCACTCCATACTGGCTTAGAGAGTTTTCCTTCTTCATTTTTACAGCTACCATAGTACTTCATTATGTGGATATGCCATAACTGATTCAACCATTCTCCTACACGTGGGCTTTTAGGGTTTTTCCAGTGCTTCGCAGTTACAAACAATTCCGCAATGAGTGACCCTATGCTGTGTCTTTTCATGCTGATATAGGTCTACCTTTGGGGCAGATTCCAAGAAGTGGGATTGCTGGATCAAAAGGCAAGTCAGTGGATAATTTTATCAGATATTGCCAAATTCCCTGCCAAAAGGGTTGTATCTGTTTACCTCACCAAAGGAATGCACACGCCCCCACTTTTCCATAGCGTTTTCTATACACAACAGAGTATGTGGTCGTATTTTCAATTCTTGCCAGTGTGATGAGAAATTGTATCTTAGTGTTATTTTGATTTTCAGTTCTTTCGTTATAAGTTTAAACCTGTTTTTGTATGGGTGCCTGGGTGGCTCAGTCAGTTGAGCAGCTGTCTTCAGCTAATGTCATGATCTCGGGGTTCTGGAATGGAGCCCCATGTCAGGCTCCCTCCTTAGCAGGGGAGCCTGCTTCCCCCTCACCCTCTGCCACACCCCATGTTCTCTCTTTCAAATGAATACATAAAATCTTAAAAAAAAAAAACTCTTTTATGTAGGTTTAATAATCCATTTTATATCTTTTACCTTTTATCACTTTTTTCATACCTAAATGAATTGTCATTTTCTCATTTTTCTATCAAAGTTTTTGGTCCTTTGTCCTTCCACTTTTAAGAATTCTTTGTATCTTAGGAACGTTACCCTTTTGTCTTTGACATGTGTTGTATATTTGTTAGTTGTCTTTTGACTTTACTTCCGTTGTTTTTTGGCCATGAAAGAGTTTCTACTTTTATATAACCATATTTATTATTATATTGCCTCTGAATTCTGAGTCATGGTTAGAAAGCCTTTCCCTTTACTACGGTGAAAGAAGAATCACCGGGTTTTTTCTAGTTCTTGTATGGTTTCATTTTTTACATTTAGTTCCCCGACCCATTTGGAGTCTCTTCTTGTGTACAAGATGAGAAAAAAAATCCAAATCATCTTTTTCCAAGCAGCTACCCAGTTGTTCCAGCACCATTTACCAAAAGCTCCCTCTTTAACTCAGTAGTCTGAGATGCTACCTTTACCATATACTAAGTTTCTATAAGTCCTTGGGTTTATTTATGGGCTTTGCATCCTACATCACTCATATATTTGTTTATTCATACATAACATTTTAATTATAGAGGCTTTACAGTACATTTTAATGCCCAGTAAAGCTAGTCCCTGCCCCCTGAAAATTTCCTTTTTTAGTGTTCTCTTGACTATTCTTGCTTATTTATTTCTCCATATATATTTTGTTATTTTTACCTGATCTCCTAAAAAAGCCTGTTGGCATTTTTATTGGGATTATATTACATTTATAAATTAACTTAGGGACACCTGTCACCTTTATGGTGTTAAATCATCCTACTCAAGAACAGGGGATTCATTCCCTTTGTTCAAAATGTCTTCCATGAATGTTTTAAAGTTTTCCTCCTGTAGGTTTTACACATTTCTCCTTAGGTTCATTTCTAAGTATTCAATCTTCTTTGCTGCAATTGCAAATGAGTTTCCCTCTATCATTATGGTCTCTAATTGACTACTTTTGGGATATATAAAGCTACTGATTTCAGCATATTAATTTTATACCCTGTTACCTTATCTTTTATTGTTTGAGTTTTATCACTAATTCTCTTCGATTTCCAAGATCATTATTATATCTGCAAAAATAAACAGTTTTATTTCATTACTAAGCCTTGTGCTTCTAACCAATTTCTCTAGCCTAACTGTGCTGGCTAATACCTCTGATACAAAGTCGAATAGACAGTGGGCATCCTGCCCTTGTTCCTAAACTTAGAGAAAATCCTTGGCAGTGTTTCTCAATTTAGGAAGTTACTGGTTTTAGGATTAAAGTAAATATATTTTATCATGTTAAGTATATCCATCAAGTCTTATTTTCTTGACTGTTTTATGAGGAATGGATGTTGAATTTCAATAAAAGGTCTGTCAGCCCTTATTGAGATAATCCTATGATTACTTTTTCTGAGACCTATTAATATGGCCTACGATTCTAATGGTTTTCCTAATAATGAACCAACACTGCATTCTTGGAATGAAACTCACCTGAGGATAGTGAATTATACGTTTAATGTGGTGTTGGATTCTATTTATTAGTGCTATGTTAATACTATATGTGTGGTACTTTTCCATGGGTACTCATAAATATTAGTCTGTAGTTTCCCTTTTTGCACTCTCTTTATCATGTTTAGGCATCAATATTATTTTTCTTTTTTTTTTAAGATTTTACTTATTTATGACAGAGAGAAGTAGCAAGAGAGGGAACATAAGCTGGAGAGGGAGAGCAGGGTCCCCACTGAACAGAGAGCCCGATGCGGGGCTAGATCCCAGGACGCTGAGATCATGACCTGAACCGAAGGCAGAGGATTAGCACCTGAGCCACCCAGGCACCCGATATTTGCTTTTTAAAAAGAAGAAAGTTTCTCTTCATTTTCAATGCTCTGAAATAACATATAGAGTATTGGGACTATCTAGTAATATATGGTAGAAATAGTAGAATTCCTCTGTGAAATATTCTGGAACTAGAACTTTTTTTAAGAGACAGTTTCTTAATAGGATTTTCTCGTTCTTCCACAGAAATTGATCTGCTTAAATTTTCCACCTCTTTCAATTTGGGTCATCAGCATTTCCCTAGGAAATTACCCATTTCATCAAGGTTTTAAAATGTGTTTGCATAGACCTGTAAAGACTCTTATAATTTTTTGTTTCAATGGTTACTTCTCCGTTGTCACTTCTTATTCTGTATATTTGTGCTTTCTCCCTTTTTCTTCCTCATTGTGTTAGCTAGCAATCTGTCTATTTTGACGATTTTTTCAAGACATCTTAAAAACAAAATAGTTTCAAGAATTGTCACTATTCTGGCCTAAATTCCTCTAAAACCTTGATCCTTAGAACCAAACACAATATTCTGGGGGTAAAACCAGACACTCCATTTCTTCATCCAAAATAGTTCACATTCTTTCCTCTTCCCCCACCCTCTTTCTCCTCTACCTCCTTTTCCTCCTCTTTTTTGTTACCAACTTTCATTGTTGACTCACACAGTACTATCAACCAAAATCCCTACATAATTTTTAACACAATCTGCTGTTAAACCAATCTCTTCCATCTTCATTCTTGTAAAACTGGTCTTCTTGATCCATATTTACCTATAATAAATTTCACTAGTTAAATCCCATCTCACAAGATCCTTCTAGATGGTATCATTTTATGCATTCATTTATTTATTAACCAACATTGCTAGGAATCGTGCCAAGTCCTGTGCTTAGAGTCACATAAATGACTATGATACAAAGTAATTATGGTGGCAATAGAGAAATATTAACAAACGTTATCTGTGCACAGAGGAGCAACAGGATGGAAGGATGTGAGGATCAGGGAAGGGTCTAGAGGAAAGGAGACCTTCCTCTGGTTTCCTAAGGATGTTAGCTAGTTGGAGAAGGGGAGAAGGGCATCCTAGGGAAAGGTGGTAAAAGAAAAGAAAAGAAATGAAAGAGAAAAGAAAAGAAGAGTACTGAAAGCATTTGGTATCCTGAAGGAAGAGGCAGCTAACAAATTCTTGTGTGGGCAGAGCCTTCAGTGGCTGGCGATGATGGTGGAGAAATAGGTCAGCACAAGATCTTCCACACTTAGACTAACAGCTCAAAGACCTTCAACAGCAATGGGAGGAGTTTTGAAACAGGAGGGTGCAACAGTGAGCCAAGCATCTTAGAAACACAGCAGAACACGGGACAGAACAAGGAGCACCCAGATCCAGAGAAACCAATGAGGAGTTCAGGCAATAGTTCAAGTGAGAGATTACGAGAACCTGAACTGAAGCAGCATAATTAGAAAGGACAAATTCCCGAAACAAGTCAAGTGGCTGACAGGATAAAAGCGGTGACAAAAAGAGAGGATCCCAAAAGTCATACCTGAGGGAGAGATTTGCTTTCACTGAGATGGAGAATATGTAAAGAGCAAATAGCTCAGTTTTGAACAAGAGTCTGAGCTATAAGATTCTTTAGTCTTTACATCAGAGTGAGGATGTTCTACCAGGTGGCAAAATGCAGGTGCTAGAGCACAAGAGATGAGGGCTGGGTGGGAGGTGATGTTAGCGAGTATCTGTGGGTGACAGGCATAGGCCAGGTGCACATAGGACAGTAATTACCATCTACTGAGTGCTTACCACCTGCCAGGACTATGCTAAGCACTTTACCACATCCTTTCCTAGGTATATAAAAATAAATATATAAGGCATATTTTAATTTATGTATACATATGCAATATATTTTTAATATTTATTTACTTATTTATAACCCCCCAGTACACAGAGACACACACACACAGACAATGATCCTGTGAGGAACTATTATTCTCATTTTGCAGATGTGAAAACCAAGATTTGAGAGCAAAAACATGCCCCAGGGTCACAGTGTAGGTTAAGAGGCAGGAAAGGGATTTGAATTCAATGCTGACCCCCAAATCCTGGGATCTGACAACACCCCAAAGAGTAAGGTGACCTATAAAGAGTAAATTGGCAGGAAAGGGAGTGGGGAGAGAGGTCACTGAAGGAAAAGAAGAAAATGAAAATGTGCTGACTGCCAATTCTTGTCAGTTACTGAATGAGGCATTTTTTATGCATTATCTCCTTTAGTTCTCATACCCAATCATTAAATCTGTATAATCAGCTGCATTTCTTATGGAAAAACTTGCTGAAGACCACAGCATTGATAAATGGCAAAAAAAAAAGGGGGGGGGCGGATCTGAAACCACTCCATCTTAGTCCATATATAGTGAGATGAGCAAAAAGTAAAATTATTGGGGCCCCTGGCAGGCTCAGTCAGTAGAGCATGCAATTCTTGACCTCAGGGATGTGAGTTTGAGCCCTACATTGGGCACAGAGATTACTTAAAAAATAAATAAAATTTTTAAAATAAGATAATTTTAGAATAGGCAGTCTGATGGATAGAAAAAGTAATCAGGAGAAAGTGTGGGAATCCGGGGGTGAGAGAATTTTAAGACAGGTGGTCAATAAAGCCAAAGACTGTCAAAGTCAGGCTAAGGACTGGAAAGCCCATTTCATGTAATAATTAACAGGCTTTGGTGACCTTTTTGAGAACAGATACTGTAGGGTGGTGGATTAAGAAGAGGGCAGCGAACCGAAAAGACACCAGGAAGCAGGTAAACAGAGGCAATGAGAGAGGAGAATGGGTAGTAGCTGGAGAGGAAGGTGAAATAGGGCACACGGGTGTTCTGGGATGACAGGACATCTGGAGGCCGACTTGAGGGTAGGTGAAAGACAAAGAGACACAAGGGGAGAGTGTAAGAGATGTGGCAAGTTTCAGGGGAGAGGACGAGGGCCACTTCCTCCTCTGATCATGAGGCGGCAGGATAAGGTATTTTTTTCTTCTAAGATTTTATTTTTTTGCGGAAAGAGACAGTGAGAGAGGGAACACAAGTAGGGGGAGTGGGAGAGGGAGAAGCAGGCTTCCCGCTGAGCAGGGAGCCCCGATGCAGCTCCATCCCAATCCCAAGACTCTGGGATCATGACTTGAGCCAAAGGCAAACGCCCAAGGACTGAGCCACCCAGGCGCTGGAGAAGGTACTTTGGTGGAGAAGTTTGGAGGTGGGAAAAGGTGTAAGTGAGCTAACATTAGTTTGCTCCTTGGTGACTCACAGAGAGAAACTACACTAGATGGAATGTCATACAAAGGAAACTTTATTTGTAGCAGATAGGGAAATCCCAGGGAATAATTTCCAAAGCTGCAATTCCCTGAGCAAGTGTGGATGGCTTCCTTTTATTTAGGGTTAGAATGAGTATTTATAAAAAGAAGCCCTGGGCGCCTGGGTGGCTCAGTCATTAAACATCTGCCTTTGGCTCAGGTCACAGTCCCAGTGTCCTGGGATCAGGATGGAGCCAAATAGGGCTTCCTGCTTAGGGGGAAAGCCTGCTTCTCCCTCTCCCATTCCCCCTGCTTGTGTTCCCTCTCTCCTCTTTGTCAAATAAATAAGAAAAAGGAAAAGGAAAGAAAAAGAAGGGAAGGAAGGGAGGAAGGGAGGGAGGGGGAGAGAGAGAGAAAGACAGAGAGAGACAGAGAGGAAGGAAGGAAGGAAAGAAGGAAGGAAGGAAGGAAGGAAAAAAGAAAGAAAGGGAGAAGGAAAAGAGAGAGAGAGAGAGAGAGAAGAGCCTGCCATGGTATGCAAAGGGGGGCATAAGTTCACACAGGCACCTTAAGGTAAATGTGCTTGACAGATGTCGTGCGCTCCCTTGGGCAGAGATTTCAGCATTACAATGAGGTGAAGGTGACAGTCGGTCAGTCCATGGGGCACGCCATGGTCCATCTGTGCACGCAGGAGTCAGGGGTTCAACTCAAACTGGTCTGGGCAGTCTGAGCAATTATTGCTGCAGGGGTAGGGTTTCGGTTTACACCCATGGGGTCTTTCGTCTGAGGTCAGAGATAAACAGAAAAAAAGAGCTCCAGGAACAATGGGGGACAACGATCAGTGGGTATGTACGTTAAAGTTCAGGTCTTGGGATCTAGCTGCTAACCAGGCAGCGGAAGGAGCTCACATCCAATCGCCCGTCTCCACTAGCGAAGTGGGCGGCATGCCCCTTGACAGTGAGAGGGACAAACAGAATGATGGAGGCTTCAGAGAGGGGGGCTGCAGGGAATGCTGAACAGGCCCCAGCGACACCAAGGACTCAGCCAGGGCTGCAAACCATGATTTCATCACTGAATCCACCAGCGAGATTATGGGCCTCCTCTGGACCCACCGGGCAGGCCGGCGCGGAGGGAAGCAGGGCGGGCTCATCAAGGACTGGCAGTGGTCAGAGGAGGGCAGCAATCTGCAGGGAAGGCGGTGAGAGTGTATTTGAAGTGACCGACTGTGGAATTTGCACCAGGGACAAGAAGTCAAAGGAGAGCTGATAAAGCGAGAGGACAAAGAAGACAGAGGAGGGGAGAACATGAGGAGACTGAAAATAAGTTTGATGGGAAAGGAGGAGTGTGGACATCGGGGTTTTGAGCAGAGAGCAGAGCCTCAGAGTTCAGGATGTCAAGGGCAGGATGATTCTGCAGCATAAATTCCAGGATGTGGCCTTGCTTTAGTGACACAGAGGGGACAGTCACTGCAGTGGGAGGCTAGGCTACCTTCTTCACGAGTCCAGGGAGAGATAGGTATTAAAATGCTGCGGACAGTTCCTATTCTACCCAGATTCATGTCATTTAAAAAAACCGTTATGCATGCAATCATTGATATCATGGATGAAACCAGTGATAAAATCTTTTTGATTGAAGAAGGACCTCTGTCACGTTTCTACTATGTCTGCAGGAGACAGAGACTCTTGGATGGCATCTCACAAAGTGACTAGAGACTCAGGACTGAGTGGAGCTACTCTCATTCACAGGTTGGGCTTTAAGTCTCCACCCATCCAGGAAGTCTGATCTGGGGACCCCAGCACTAAACCAAACCTCCTCTTTGACCTGAAGTCACCTATACTCACACCCAAAGGGAAGGCCAGACCCTGCTCCCACTGCAAATGCCTACTGTTGGCTCAGAAGAAATGGACCTGATGTACAACACAGCCACACCACCACTTCCCCCATGAAGATGTTTATCTTTAAAGAGGCCTATAGTGCAAGCGTAGGCCCTGAGTAGCTCTGCTGCTTGATTTTAAAATTTACTAGAGCAATTTCAGCGGCAGATGAAAGACCATATGCTTTTGCAAGAGGTTGTTACTCTCTCGGGGTTGGATGGGTAGTTTTATTTTTCTCTCTCTTCCTCCTCCTCCTTTACTCTCTGGGGATTGGACTAGTAGTTTTCTTCCCCTCCTCCTCCTGCACCGCCATCAGTCACAGCACAGAACTGATCTTGGACCAGAATTAACATCTCTAACTTGTTCTGGGGAAGCTAGAAAGATGCCTGTGTAATCCAGCAGTCTAGAAAGACGAGGCTTTTGTGTCTGTCCTTTTGAGTGGGGCATCAGAGGGAAGAAACATGGATGCGGCCACAGGGAAAGCTAGCTGAGCGGGATTTTGGCTTGGTGAGACCGAATGGCCATGGAGATGTGCAAAACAATGGTAACTGAGGAGCAGCTGGTGTGGGGAGCCCTCGCAACTCCAGTCTCCACCAGCTTCCTGCAAGCCACTCCAAACAACCCTACAATAGAAGTTAAAACTCTTCTAAGCATTAACAATCCTATCCACCGTCTTCACTGCCAGGAAGCTTGACCCTGAAACCTCTCTTGCGCCAAAGGTAACTTTCTTTCTGTTTCTCTTTGGAACCTGCCCTTCCTTCCAAACAAATTTGCAAACCCAGCCTCTCCTCCCTACCTCCTCTGAGCATCAAGGTCAAAGAGACTTCCTGCAGGGGACTCGTTTGGTTAGAGTGGCAAAGAGCTCTTCACTGGGCTTCACCAGGCAAGTCTGTGATCTGCTGTTCCTAGTGCAGAAAGCATCCCAAACTGAGCTCTTGTGGCTCCCTGCTGCCAAGCAGGAAAGACAAACAAGGGAAGCCGTGGGGCTCTGGTGGTGTGCTGGAGAGTTCAGGAGGAGACCTGACTGGCTCTGGAAGGAAATCAGCTTCCCAGTGAAACCAGATTCCTGTGTGGAACCAAGACCCTCCAGCAGCAGAAGATGAGGGAGACACCACTGAGAACCTGAGGGGAAAGCAGGAGGTTTAGAAAGCTTGACTTACTACAGGCCTGAATTCTGCCAGTAGGAGAACATAAAATGGTATAGCCTCTCTATTAACTCTTTCAGGCCTTTACTGAGCCAGGGAAGGCGACTTATTCACTGACCCTGATAGCTAATTAGGTAAAAATGAAACTCACAAGTAAAAATATTGTTACATTTCTTCTTCCTGTATGGGCAGTGCTCTTCATATTAGTGTTCAGCCGAGTGATCAAAGGATGATATACCACAAAGTGAAAAACTAAAGACTTTCTGAAAGATTTTGTCTCCTAACCTTATTTTAAAATTCCCACTAATTACATGTTCCACAAACACTCTGTTCCTTCAGGAGTACATGCTATAAAGTAAGTGTTCAAAAAATGCATGTGAATGAATGAATGAGCCTTCACTACAAATGAGTGTCCCCTATCCTAGAAACAGAGCATGGAGCCTACTCTTAAGGCCTTTGGGATTGGTTCCCTATCCGCTTACCATACCTGACCACTGAAGGTCATGTTCAAGACTACTTCAGTGGGGTTTGGTTTGGGATAAAACGTAAGGAAATCTATTTAGTCAAGTGTCATTTGACTAAAATCCATTTAGTCAAGTCATGTTCACGACTACTTCAGTGGGGTTTAGTTTGGGGATAAAACGTAAGGAAATCTATTTAGTCAAGTGTGATTTTGAGACTTTGGTTTGAGACTTTGGAACACAAGGCATTCCCAGTGCTTCCCAGTCTCTCTGAAGTGCCTGGGGGAGTGGCACCTGGCCAACAGTGCCCTATCACTGCTCCACATGCCTGGCCAGCCCACCACTCACCATGAGGAACATAAAGCTTCATGAGCTTGCTGCCAGGGAGCATCTGTTTAGCTGGCATTGATTCTTATGGGAACAAAGCCAATGAGCATGGGTGAGGACAGGAGGAATCAGCCAGGACAAAAGAAAAAAGAAAAGGGTAGGGAGTATAGCGCTTTGTTACATTAAAGACTTAACAGGCCTTTTAATTTCTACAGCAAAGCACCGAAACATCTGAAGACTCCGGTTGGCCCCATGTTGCAAAAGCTACTTCATGGAAGGCATGGGGCGCTGAGGAGTGATGTTTGCTGCAGTTGCTGCCACCTGCCAATCCTCTGTCACTCATTCTGTGTCCCCCTTATGGGGATGACACCAGACAAAGGCTCTTCCTGTATTTCTCAGGGACCGCCAGGTGGATGAATCTCCATGTGGTGTCTAAGTTTCAACTATTCTACTTGGAGGGAAACAGGAAAGGGAAAGTCCTCTAGGTTATATGTTTCAAAAATTAAGGCTCAGACAACACCCTTCCTGTTGACCAACCTTTTCATAAATCATTCCCATAACTTTCAGTCCCTCAGGCCATTTATACTACAGCCAGGCTCAGGTTCACTCTGCCTGACAAACAAAATTTCCATATCACCACAATTTTCCCAAGTTTGATACTCTGAACATTTATTTTATTTTCTCTGCTTTGTGAGCTCCACTAGGGAACAGATTCTATGTTACTTGACTTCTATTTCCAGAGCCTGGCCTGGTGTCCGGTAAACACAGTAATTCAGTGAATGCCTGCAGAATGAGTGTTTCCATGCATGTTTACAACACTAGCAGGAAAAATTCTGGCCTCAGTGAGCAGACAGGTTGGGAAGTATTTGGTGCTTTTCAGGATATAATTAAGTTGGGGCACCTGGGTGGCTCAGTTGGTTAAGCGACTGCCTTCGGCTCAGGTCATGATCTCGGAGACCCAGGATAGAGCCCCACATCGGGCTCTCTGCTCAGCCTGAAGCCTGCTTCTCCCTCTCTCACTCCCCCTGCTTGTGTTCCCTCTCTCGCTGTGTTTCTCTCTGTCAAATAAATAAATAAAATCTTTAAAAAAAAAAAAGGATATAATTAAGTAGAAGATATCCCTATGATCTCCCACTACCTCTTTGGTAAGCATCCTATTATGGTTTAAAAAATTTTTTTTCAGTACACCTACAAATCTTTCCCTATAAATTCCTTGGAAGAAGGAACCAGGTGTGTTTCAATTATTTTATCCATCCCCCACCCAACAAATGAACTAAATAACTTAATGAATGAATGTTTATTGACCAAATCATATTACAGTCTTGGGTCTGTCATAACCTTCCAACACAATCACCAAAGCCTTTTTTAAAGAACGTCAGCCTCCAGAAAAAAACTGGCAGAAATTTATTTTGGCACATCGACCAAAGACAACGTTCACAGGACAACATCAAGTAGCAGAGAAAATAAATACTTAGCTCTGAGGTGCAGCAGAATGGGGAAAACATGAACTGTAGATAGCCTGGCCAGGCTCTGAGAACAGGAGATGGGATGATAGCCAGGGTAGGCTACAGAATGTGGCGGTAGCCAAAACTTGTGGACCACTCATAATGCAGATTAACCAAGTCAGTGAAGAGACCTCCACTGACAACACTGAATAGATCAGTTCTGTGCGTAATTTGTCAGGTGTGTTGAAGCCAAGGCTTTACCCAGGGAATGTGGTAGAAGAAAATCATCATGCACAGTTATGCATACTGGCAAATGGACTGAGAACAGGGCCAACAATGGGTAAAGGGAAGCCTTGATTCAGAGGGTAGGGTTTCTCTCTGCTGCAGGGTTCCCTTATAATTAACCAATTAGAGCCACGGCTTCATTTCCAGTGGCAGTTTTGTCTGCCACACAGAATGAGGTCACAGCCCTAACCACACAGATCTACAAAGCATCTGGGAGATGAAGAATGGCTTCAGATATGCTTGGATCATTCCCTAGAGATGATTGGACACATGTGTGGTATTCTTAGCCTCAGAGCTTCGCAAAGGAATCAAAGCGTATTCTGACACCAGCTTTTAAGTCCCTAGTTACATCCTTATCACGTGACTCTCACAAAAGAGATCGAATATTACTAGATCTATTAAGCAACCCCAGAAACTGGAATTAATCAATCAGGGCTCCATCAACTCTGAAATAACAAATCGTAGCAGTATTCAGAAGCACTGAATGTGATTCTCTAAGTGAAAAGAATTATTTAATAGAATTTATTATGTATGTGAAAGAATTTTTCAACTGTCAGGCTTCTGGGATTTAAAATATTACTATTACTAGTACTGAGATGATGTCAATTTCTCAGAAATCACAAGCACCTATTGGCTATCAGAGTTCCAATCTACAAACAGAAGGAAGATTGTACATAAGCCTATGTATGAATGGGATGGAGGGAAGCATACAGAATGGGCTGGAAAATCAAACATCAGAGAGGGACAATGGGGCATTTACTGAATTATTCTAGGTAAGTTCATTATAAAGTTGTGTGCGTTGTTTTGATGAAGAGACTTTGTCACCACTACAAACAGAAAACTCTCCCACTGTCCTTTCCCCTTAATGTCTTACCAGAATGGGAGATCGGGGATATTTATGGAAGAAATGAAAAAGACAGCCAAATCTTTTGGCTCTTCGGCTGAAAGGTCTGCAAGTGAAAAGAAGCAGAAAGCAAAGGCTAGGGCTGACTGTGCTCATTTCCTCCGCCTAGTAAGACAGTGGGACCTGACATACTGGAGCTGAGTTAAAAAGCGGGGAGGCCACAGAAGGACCTAAGGAGCTTCTGCCACAGTTGGTGGATGAGTCAGATAGTATGAGGCTTGAGACCAGGGGAGGTCCAGAGGCCACGAGTTAGAGAAGCAGGAATACTAGTAGCACTCAAAAGAGGTGGCTTCCCGGATCCGCAGTGTTTCATCTCTGACTGTAGCTCTTCTTTAACAATCCCCTTACTGTGTTCAGGGAGGGCGGATGCAAAATGAGGAGCCCCGCAGTGCGGGCAGGATGCAAGCCCCACCCCTCAGTGCAGGTTGTGCTGCCCCAAGGCCAAAGGAAAATTCCGACTCTGTTGATTAGGTAGGGGCAGCATTTCTGCAATTTTCCAGTGTCAGGAACCAGGCCTGGGGCACAGGGGCCAGGGCTGGGAAGGTTCTGAGACAGATCCGCTGCCGAGCTTCTTAATTAGAAACAGGAATTGAGGGAAGATCATACAGTGCAGCAGGAGAAAAAAAAAACAACCTTACACACACATTCACGAGAAGGGTTACCTCTGGGGCACAGGCCAGGATTGGAGGGGTGGCCAAAGGCACGAAGTCTTGCCTGTAATGTTCATATTAAGAGAATGCATTCCTGTATTGTTTAACTAAAAACTGATCTTCAAAAAGTCTTATATTTAAGAAGGACATACAGGGAACAGAGGTAGAAGTGAAAAGAAAAAGAGAGGAAGGAAAGATGAAAGACAACCAACAGCCTAGGTCTCCTTGTAAAGGTCTCCCTGGATGCTGGAATCAGGCGACACAAAGGGGTGGGGCATGGAGCAAATCACAAGGGGGTAAGTAAGGATCCTAAACCAGAATTTCCTGGGTCACAAGAGAAGGGAATGGAAGAAACAACAGAATTCTGAGAAAACAGTGAAAAGAAAAAGACCCCCCAGTGAGTTCTAGCCCATATGGGCTGTCAGATCTAGGGTCCAGTCCCCCACTCTCCCACAGAAGGGAGCAAATGCTGGCTCCCATGAGCCGGCAGGGAACTCAAGCAACCTCTCCCCTCATAGGTCCTGCCTGCCAATCATGCCCTTGGTTGTGAAGAAATCTACTGCCCAGAAAATAGAAAGAAGTATAAAGAAGAAAGCAGTTCCTCTGGATCACCTACCCACCCTGCCCTCTCTCAAACTTTCCACCAATACAATTCCACCCCTTCCTAACTTGGCCCACTCAGTGAGCTCCTGAAATAGAATGGGCACTCTTGCCACACATGGAGGGGCTTCCCTGGGGGATTTTCTTGAGGGGGAATCCCTGGGAAGGGTGGAGACCACCTCTTCTGGAATGAGATGACCTCTGAGTCTGTGGTCTTATCTGCTGGGCTCAGGTAAGCCACCAGGAAGGGCATCGTTCAGCTTAGCTGGAGGCAGGGGGCCCTTCAGCTTTTCCCAGTTAGCCACCTCGCCTGCACCGTACCCACCATCCTGGTCCCTCAGGGCCCTGAGGGCGAGGTGATCTGGGGTCCCCGTGAGGATGGGGGCGGAGGAGCAGTTACCTCGTTGAAGCCCTCCTGCAGGACGTCCAGTAAGTTCCCCCGGGTCAGGCAGGCGAGCATGGTTCCTGCCGGGGGCTCCCAGGGCGGGGTCTCCAGGCCAGGCAGCGACCGCCGCCGCCTCCTCCCTCTGCACACAAAGACTCTCCGTTCAGCTCAGAGGGCTCTCTCCAGAGTCCCGCAGGCCACTTACTGGAAACCTAGACCCGAGCCAAACTAGCGCCTTCCACTGGGCATGCTCGCACCGGGCCTCTGCCGGAGGGGCCCCGGAGCTGCTGCGGTTCCTATAGAAACAACTGGGCACGCAAAGGGTGGAGGGGCGCTGGCTGGCAGCCCACCGCCAAGCGTGCGTAAGGGGGAGCACCGCCGGCGCGCGGGCAGGCTGGTGTGTGCGCGCACCACACGCGCGCGCGCACACACACACACACACACACACACACACACACACTACGTGCAACACACATACACCGGGCTGGGGGCGGGCGTATGTGCCTACACTGCAGACACACACCAGGCCCCCGTTGGGGGTGCGGGTAAGCGCGCGCGCGCTGCGAACAGCCACACACGTGAACGCACACACATACACTCGTTGACACACCGGCGGGGGTGCCGGCGTGTGCATGCGCTTGCAATCACACACGAGCTCACACACCAGGCCTGCAGGCAGACGTGCCGGCGTGAGCGCGCGCGCACACACACGTTCTACGGATATAAGGCCAAACACTCCACCACAAGATGGGTGGGAAGGAGAGTGAATCAGGATTTTTTTTCCCCCCAGACTAGCTGAAAACAGCAACCTTTTTCCATAAGGGGCCTGGACAGTGAGTTTGGACTAAAGAAGGGGAAGCAGAAAGGACAGAAAAAAAGAGAGAATCAGTCAGAAAGGGGGGTGGGGTGGGGAAAGCATAGAGAGAACTTTAGTTATTAATGGTATTAGAACACATTTAATAGAAATAGTAGTAAAGAAATACCACAGGATCACAACAGAAGTATCAAGGGTAAACCAAGGATCACCAAGGCTTTACCCAAAAATCTGTATTTCTTTTAAAACTAACTGCTAAGAGGCGCCTGGGTGGCTCAGTTAGTTGGGCCGCTGACTCTTGATTTCAGCTCAGGTCCTGATCTCAGTTTCCTGGGAGGGAGCCCCACGCCGGCCTCCCCCCTCTCAAAGGGAAGTCTGGTTCAGGATTCTTTCTCCCTCTGCACCTTCCCCCCTGCTCTGTCCTCTCTCTTCAAAAAATACAAATCTTGGGGCACCTGGGTGGTTCAGTTGGTTAAGGGACTGCCTTTGGCTCAGGTCATGATCCCGGAGACCCGGGATCGAGTCCCACATCGGGCTCCCTGCTTGGCAGGAAGCCTGCTTCTCCCTCTCTCACTCCCCCTGCTTGTGTTCCCTCTCTTGCTGTGTTTCTCTGTCAAATAAATAAATAAAATCTTTTAATAAAAAATAAAAAAATAAAATAAAATAAAAAATACAAATCTTTAAAACAAATGAACAAAAAAAATAACTGCTAAAATGTAAAGCCCATATTTTTAGTGAGCTTTAAATGAATTAAATGGGTTTTAATTGAAATAAACACTACAGGTGGGTGGGGAATGGGCTAAATGGGTAATGGGTATTAAGGAGGGCATTTGTTTTGATGAGTACTGGGTGTTATTTGAGAGTAATGAATCACTAAATTCTCCTGAACCCGATATTGTACTATATGTTAACTAAAATTTAAAAATGTGAAAAATAAGAGGCACCTGGGTGGCTCAGTTGGGTAAGCAACTGCCTTCGGCTCAGGTCATGATCCAGGAGATTCAGGATCAAGCCCCGGATCTGGCTGCCTGCTTGTGGGAAGCCTGCTTCTCCCTCTCTCACTCCCCTTGCTTGTGTTCCTTCTCTCACTGTGTTTCTCTCTGTCAAATAAATAAATAAAATCTTAAAATATATATATATCCTGGAACTTTTAAAAGATTTAGGTAAAACTTCCCCAAATGGAACAGAGAACTATTCCCCTCTATTTCTAGTTATTCAAGTCACAGCCTTGATTATTTTTAGGAATACTAGTCATTTGTACTCTGAGTGCACATTCTTGTTTCTATAGGAAAACTGGAAGCTGAAAGAACACCCATATTATATTACACCTAGTGATCCAGAAGGAGAGGAAGGATTTACAGAATGTTAAAGCTCAGAGAAGGTCAGGGCCTTGCCCAAGGACAGAGCTGGACAACGACAAAGGCAGTTTGATGATCTAGGACTCTACAGTTAATGATTTTACAGAGGGCCCAAATTCCATCCCCATATACCCGTTGGTAATTTAGCAGGAAAAGTCAGTAATGGTTCTTTTCAACCTAATGACCTCCTCCTCAGCTCACTAGAGAAAAAGAACATTGGGAGGGAACATCCAGAACTGGCAACATCTTGCCTGAATGGCTAAAGCTGCTAAACACAAGGATACTTCTGAGAAAGACACACCTCACATGCCTACCCCCAACTCCAACCCCAACCCCAACCACAGCAAGCAGGAAGCAGAAGGCCCACAGATGTGTCAAGTGGCTGTGTTTTCAATTCTGGCAAAGGCTGGGGAAAAGCCATGCACCAAATTAAGCTGAACCTGATCAGCTCACGAGTCAGAAGAACACTGTCCAGGGGTGCCTGGGTGGCCCCATTGTTAAATGCCTACCCTAGGCTGAGGTCATGAACCCAGGGTCCTGGAATCCAGCTCAGCCAGAAGCCTGCTTCTCCCTCTCCCAGTAAAAAATAAATAAATAAATAAATAAATAAATAAATAAATAAATAAATAAGAATTAAAAATTAAAAAGCAGCACTGTCTTTCATAACTAACTGGGGAATTTAGCTGCCAAGAATTCCCCTTGCCAGGACCACAGCTTATGCTGTAATATGATCACGTGAGTCACTAACCACGTTAACACAACAAGGCCCTTTCAAAAGAGAAGCATGAAACTTCCAAAAACATAAAATTGCATGCAACATATCTGCTTGCATAGGGATGCAAAACCAAAACACCCAGTTAGTGAGTCCCTGATAGAGGGATCTGATTGGTTGCTGGTCCATCATGCTTTGGACAAAAGAGAAAATAATGAAACATCAGAGGGATGCCAACTGATACATATATGCCAAGAAGGTCACTGTTTCTCAAAGAACAAGTCCTTTATCAAAGTAAGACCTGTCAGCTCAGTAGTCCAAGGAAAAGACTCACTAAATTACTGGATTTAAAGATATATATATATATATATATATATATATATATTTACATTTGACACACACATGGAGTAATGAAGACTGGGAGAGCTATTTACAATCACTCAGCAAGTCAAAGTGGAAGTTAACATCTGAACCAAATGCCCCTGATGCTCAGCCCTATGCTGTTTGCCCTGCATCTTACAGCATGCTGGAGGAAATAGAGGGAACTGTGGCAACAGATACAAGATTTGGCATAGGGCATATGGTCCTTAATTCCACTATTCCCTAGAAGTCTGTAATTATACCAACCACACATCCTACAGTAGTGGTATGCAATCGGATTTTCTGTGATGCTGGATGTGTTCCATATCTGTGCCATCTAAGCCACTGGCCACTAGCCACATGTGATTAGTAAGCACTTAAAATGTGGCTAATGCAAATGCGGGACTAAAATTTAAATAGCATTTAATTTTAATTCATTTAAATTTAGATAGTACCATTTCATAATATTCTGTGCCATTTTCCCCACACAACTATTGAAACTTTCCAAAAATTATAATATTGTTATATACAGTCTGCCTCTCACACTTGGAAAAAGTACAAAATTCCTGTTGGAGCATATAATCTCTAGATTTTTTTTTTTTACTCAGAAGATGTGCTCAAAATATTTATCATGGTCTGCCTTACCAAGTAGCTCAGGTGAAGAACTGAATGTTAGTTCTAAGCAGCACTAACACTTACTGTTCCCTCCATGTGCCCCATCTCCCTCTGCTGTCATATCAGGGGAAGAGCTGGGAGGGTAAGTGGGTTAGCTAAAAGAATCAGGAAAAACTAGGACAATGATCTGCACCCTGTAGTGCTAGAACATGGGGAAACTGGGAGCCAGTTCAGGTAGCTGGAGCCACTCCTACTACTGCTGGTTTGTCACTCACTCCGCCTGTGAGGAGAGGTAAAGGGTCCAAACCACCGGCTTTCTGCGCATCTCTGCCACAATGGATGCCTGATTTCTGAAATTAGACCAGACCTCCTCAGTCCTGTGTTATTATAACAATAATGGCACAGATACTTCCCTCACCAACTCAAAGCTGCCCACACAGCTATAGACAACCATAATAATAGCGACATTGAACTTCTATTATGTGCTATGTCCTATACTAAGCACTTACATTCATTAGCTCATTTGGTGGTCACAATTACCATAAACAGTAGGGGTTTTTATTATCTCCATTTTACAGATGGAGAACAAGAGATCTGGAGAATAAGTAGCTCCAGGTCCTATAGCTGCTAAGTGATGAAGCCAAAGTTCAGGTTCTTTTTTTTTTTTTTTTTTACGATTTTATTTATTTATTTGACAGAGAGAAAGAGAGACAATGAGAGCAGAAACACAAGCAGAGGGAAGAGAAGAGGGAGAAGCAGGCTTCCCGCAGAGCAGGGAGCCAGATGCAGGGCTCCATCCCAGGACTGGGGGATCATGACCTGAGCCAAAGGTAGACGCTTAATAACTGAGCCACCCAGGTGCCCCAAAGTCCAGGTTCTTAATCATTATGCAATACTTTTATATAATGCTTAAGACAAAAAAGTTACTCAGTAAATATTCTTAGTTGAATGCATGAATGAATGAGGGGAGGAAACTGGCAAACTCATTCATCACTTATATTAATACAGATAATAATATGATGGCCTAAGTAAGACTATGAGACTTAAACAGAACTGTCATTTGGTGAAAATATTGACTGTGACCTCTCCCTGTAAGGAAATGTGTGAAATTCACACCTATGTCAATTTAATACATCTATTGTGGGCAATCATTAATGACTATAAAGCAGCAGAAAGGCAGTCTGAATAAACATATAATTAAAATTGTCAATGGAAATATTTTAAATGGTCTAAAATAATTTATTAATCTTTTTCTGTTTTCACACATTAGCGAGTTTCTTGGGAGTAACATATGTTTACAATTTCTACTGCATTTATCTTCAGAGACAACAGCATAAATGTACACAAAAGGGCTCACATTTACCGGCAAAGGCCCCAAATGTTTCCTGGCTCCTAAAGGGCTCTCTTTGTCTCCTGGCTTCTCTGCCAGCCTACACCCTTAATTTTACATGGACAATGCATTCATCTTCCTGCTCAAATGGTCAAGTGTTTTCAAATAGTCCTTTTTCCTGACAGGTATAAATTCCTCATGCCCCACTCTCAAGGCCCTCCCCCAAATTGTCTATGTTCAGGTTAGCAGGCCCCTCTCTGTCTTATATGTTCCCAGGGCTCATTTTCACCTCCCATGCCTTCACAACTCTCCTTCTGCCTAGAATGTCCCACACTTCTGCTACTCAAATTTTAGTATGTCTAGTTCAAGTTCCGCTTCCTCCTAAAACTCTTCTGACTACTTTTGGTTTTCTTAAAATCAAGGTAGATCTGATCTTAATCCGTTTTGAATACTCAAGTCCTAGATAACCCATGATTCATTCCTGTTCTTCTTTCAGGTTTCTACTCAAATGTTTTACCTGTTGAGCCTTCTTTGACCACCCTATTTATTTATTTATTTATTATTTATTTATTTTTTTTAAAAGATTTTATGTATTTGACAGAGAGAAACACAGCCAGAGAGGGAACACAAGCAGGGGGAGTAAGAGAGGGAGAAGTGGGCTTCCTGCCGAGCAGGGAGCCCGATGTGGGACTAGATCCCCGGTCTCTGGGATCAGCAGCCGCTTAACCAACTGAGCCACCCAGGCGCCCCTGACCACCCTATTTAAAATGACAATACCCAGGGCATCTGGCTGACTCTCTTGGTTAAGCATCTGACTTTTGATTTCAGCTCAGGTCTTAATCCTGGGGTCCTGAGTTCAAGCCCTGCACTGGGCTCCACGCTGAGTGTGGAGACTACTTAAAAAACAATAAATAGGGACGCCTGGGTGGCTCAGTTGGTTAAAGCCTCTGCCTTCGGCTCAGGTCAAAATCTCAGGGTCCTGGGTTCGAGGCCCGCATGGCCCTCTCTGCTCAGTAGGGAGCCTGCTTCCTCCTCCTCTCTCTCTGCCTGCCTCTCTACTCACTTGTGATAAATAAATAAAATCTTTTTTAAAAAGTTTAAAAAAAACAATAAATAAAAGTAAATAAATAAAATGGCAACACCCCTTTACCCAGGCACTCCCAAACCTCTTTGCCTAATTTATTTGTATTTTTCTTCCTAGCATTCATCACTGGCTTATATAGCCTGTATTTACTTGCCTGTTTGCTTATGGTCACTGTCTCCCTGCTCAAATGTCAAGTCCATGAGAAGAGGGAATATTGTATGTTTTATTACTGGTTTATCTGGTTTATCTCTAGAACTAAAAATGTTTCCTGGCACATAGTAGATGCTCACATAGTAGATGCTCATAAACCCTGGCTGAATGAATGAATATTCCTCTTTCTATAATTCAAAGGTCACAACAAATTCTATATTATATCACTTAGCATATAAGTATAGTTAATTTAGAAGTATGAATCTTGGTCTCTTTCAGTGTATTTCCAAGACAAATATAAATAAATAATTTCTGATATCCTTCTATATTTTCTTTTTCTTTTTTTAAGGCAGTTTATCACTCTTTTTATTAAGATTATTTATTTACTTATTTATTTGACAGAGAGAGAGAGAGAGAGAGATCACAAGTAGGCAGAGAGAGAGGAGGAAGCAGGCTCCCTGCCGAGGAGAGAGCCCGATGCCGGCCTCGATCACAGGACCCTGGGATCATGACCTGAGCTGAAGGCAGAGGCTTAACCCTCTGAGCCATCCAGGCGCCCATCCTTCTATATTTTCATCTCCTTCATGCCTTTTTTCGTTAAATGTTCACTAAATATCTTGAGTGCCTATTAAATGTCATTATATGCCAGGTCCCATTCTTTTAGCAAAAACACACAAGGAACTCACAGTTACACATAAATATACAAATAGAGGCAAGAAACAAGACTGAAAGAAAGAACAGTAAAAGGAAGACTAGTAAAACTGAGAATCCAACATTAGTATGTGGGGACAGAGTATATAGGGTGAGTGTGACAGACTGAGTGGGAAGAAAAAGGGAAAAAGAGACAGAATGGTAAGAACCTAGAGTAGGATGTTGTCAAAGTAATCACCAGATGCTAGTGCTTAATATAAACTGTACTTAAGCAGATATGCAAATACATTCTATATGAATTTTTGAAATTCACATCTCAAAAGTTATCTGCTGGTTATCCTAAAGGTAAAAATTAGATTAAGACTAGCGCCATCTTGTGGATATTTTAGAAGTGTTCCTTGAATTTCTTTACTGTGTAAACACTACACAAGCTCCCATATTTCTGGCTTGACATTCACAATATGTTAGGGCTCCGAATTACTGACCACACTATTATGAAATAATCTTTCTGCAGGATCTAAAATCTCATTGCAAGAGGTAGCCAGATTTCTACCAACAACCTTTTTATCTGTCAGCTGATGACCCTCTGCCTTCTGGAAGATGTATATATAACTTGACGCCAGGCAGGATTAGGATTCCTCTTTTAAAAGGTAACTTATTGGGATGCCTGGGTGCCTCAATCATTAAGCATCTGCCTTCGGCTCAGGTCATGATCCCACGGTCCTGGGATCAAGCCCCACATTGGGCTCCCTGCTCCGCGGGAAGCCTGCTTCTCCCTCTCCCACTCCCCTACCTGTGTTCCCTCTCTCACTGTCTCTCTCTCTGTGTCAAATAAATAAATAAAATCTTTAAAAATAAAAAAATAAAATTAACAAAAAGGTAGCTTATTACTTAAAATGTTCAGGTCCTTCAACCTATGGATTCTACTTCTGGAACCCAACCCTAAGGAAAATAAAGTCTTAAAATGAGGAAATCAATTTGTTATTTACAATGGGGGAGGGGAACCTAAAAGTCCAATAAACAGAAAAATTGTCAAGAAAATTAGAACGATTATGTTTATCAGAAATTTGTGGGCGCCTGGGTAGCTCAGTGGGTTAAAGCCTCTGCCTTCACTCAGGTCATGATCTCAGGGTCCTGGGATTGAGGCCCGTGTCGGACTCTGCTCAGCGGGGAGCCTGTTTCCTCTGCTCTCTCTACCTATGTGATCTCTCTGTCAAATAAATAAATAAAATTAAAAAAAAAAAAGAAATTTGTAACCATAATAAAACAAACATTTTTTAAGAGACTTATTTATTATTTATTTGAGAGAGAAAGCACAAGGAGGGAGGGGGCAGAGGGACAGGGATAGAAGCAGACTCCACACTGTGTGTGGAGCCAGCCAAAATCAAGAACTGGATGCTTAAAAGACTGAGCCACTAAGTTTTTTTTAACTTAATATTTGTTAATATGAAATTGTTAAAATGTTTGTTTAAGGGCATCTGGGTGGTTCAGTTGGGTTAAGCATCAGGCTTCCTGTTCATCAGGGAGTCTGCTTCTCCCTCTCCCTCGGCCCCTCCCAGCTGCGCATGCTCTCTCCCTCTCTGTCTCTCTCAAATAAATAAATAAAATCTTGAAAAATAAATAAATAAATAAATAAAATCATGGTTTGCAATATTTCCCAAATGCTCTATAATTAACATGCATTATTTCTATAACAAACATTATTTAAATCTTTTAAACTGCCTATATTGATTAATCGCCATAATTTTTCAACTTCTCCCTGATTTTATTAATAATGAATCAAGGGAGCTAGAATTTCTACAAGAGGACGAAGCAAGAAAAGAAAGCAAATATATGATGACAATTTTGTTCCGGGATCTGAGTCTTGATGGAGAAATCCCCCAGTTGTGGAATGGTACCAAAGTCCATTAATGTAATCACACTCCTTTCAACAGTACACCAGAAACTTACAGAGGGCTCTGCTGGCAGCAGGGAGTTACAGAGTCTCCTAACCACTTGAGTCCCCATCTTCAGAATCCCTAGAAAAGCCGGATCAGGGCCACCTTAAAATAGGAAGAGGGAGAATGTACAAAAATACAGGACAGGGAAAAAAAAATCCAAAGCTAAACCAATCTAGTAGTGTCAGGTCCCTGCCCCAAATCTATCAACTTATGTCATCTAGAAGTTTCAGAAATAGGACCCTGGTTAGAAGGAAATCCAACCAAAGATATAATCATGACAGGACTATCCCAGGGTTATTTTAAAAACTAGCTTACTTAGGCTTAAAAGTAATAAAGTAAAGAACAATGCTTTCCTATCAGTCAAGCAAGAATGCATTTTCCCTCCTCCCTAAGATGATCAGTCAATGACCACAGTAAGAATCTGAAGACAGGACAAATATTGAGAGCTGTGCTTACAGCATGCACTTCCATTCATCCTCAGGAATTTCGTTTTAACCTAGAAGTCCTGTATTTATATTTTAAGGCAGAGATTTTTACATAGCACTCTAAGTTTACAAAGTGTTATCACCTACATCGTTGTACTTGACCGTCATAGTAAATAACCGTTGGAAATAAAGTTCACGGTATTACGCCCCAGCGAATAGTAAACAGGCTAAAGAATTACTCTGCCAGTTAGTAGTGGAGGAAGTTTTCTAGCCACTTCTGAATTCCTCTTGCACTAGGTCTGTGCCAGAGAACAGGCCGGGAAAATGATGATAATGATGATAAAAGCAGCTTACATTTGACTACACAGTATGTACTGTTCCACGTGTTTTAAATACAAACATTCTATGAAGTCGATACTATGATTACCAACTATTTTGTGCTGTGATTCCATTTTCAGTACTGTGCCCGTCTTAAGGAATCACCTCTCTCAGGGATAAATCAAGGGGCAACGGCACTTGGTAAGGATGGCATACAAACTGAAGGAGGAGGTGCATTATTCGTCTCCAAGCTCTGAAAGTCTGAATCAGGAACTACACTCTAAGAACCTGTAAGGCTCAGAACCTTAAACTTCCGCCTCCTTCTTTCCAGCAACCCCCATCCCGACCCCACCACCACCACTCACCCCTCCGTGTGTTCCCCCCTTTCTGATCTGGACGCTCAGCCAGTGGTAAGTATATTTTCCAGGCACACCCCCTCTGACAATCCCCCTGCCCCCCACCTTTCAGCACCTACCTTAAATCATCGGTGCTTGTAGTTCAGCATCTCTAACCCAGCCCTTCGGAGCTCGGCCTCCTCCTAATACAGCGTCGCTGCTGCGTTCCTGATGCCATGGTGACGCGGAGGCCGGCCCCGCCCACCTCCCCGCCGGCCCGAACTGGCCCGAGACAGCCTAGGCCCCGCCCCTTGCTTGGCCCTCTCTGTCTCTCAACGGCGAGACCGAGACGGCGGCTGGCCTTGTCCCCGCCCCCTGCGTTCCGGACCCGCCTCCTGCGGGCCGAGCCCGCCCCGACCCCCCGAAGGCCGGGACTGTCCCCGGCAGCTCCGCCTTCTGCAGATGGGAAGCTGCCCCCTGGGCGGCCAAATCACAACCCAGCTCCGCCCCAGCCAAGGCCTGTGGGGTCACGCGCGAAGTGTCTGGATTTCCCCGCTGTCCTCAGGCCGGGCGAGACCTGCTTCGCTTACGTAGAGCCTGCAGACCCTCACCCCGGGCAAACGCAGCAGGCATGTTCCTTATGCGATTTATTGATCCTAGCGGCTCCGCACCTGCGAGAGCCAGCAGTCCCCACCGCCAGGGGGAATCTTCGGGCCCTGCAGTGCTATCAGTGGCTTGAAGTACTGGTAATCCACGGTTCAGAGATGGCTTCTCCAGGCCTCAGCCCTTGCCCTCGTTTGTCTGTTTAGCTTCCGGCACCCCTGACCCAATCACCAAGGGAATTGCCCAAGTCAGCTCTGGGGGCTGTGCACAAGAATCAGAATGCTTTTCTAGAGCACTTCTTCAGCTTTGGCCTTTAAGGTGTGTAAAAGAGACACCCTTAAATTAAGCCCAACAAAATCAGCTCAAGTGCTGGAGTAACCTGTCCTAATCAGCACTTTTCTTGAAAGCGGGAGCAAAAGTAGGGGTCAGAAAACTTCCTGCACGTTCCTCCTAGCCCTCCTCATTTTGTGGAGCTCCATCCACCCCTGGTTAACCCAAATACAACTCCAAGCTAATGATGACAAATAAAACATAGGCCTAGGGGAGGGGGCAAGACTGGGGGCACTCACAGGGGCTCTAGAGTTCTTTAAAACATAGCAGCCATCTCCGGGCTCCTGGCCACATCCCCAGTGTCCATTCTCTGGGGAGTCGTGATAAAGGGATGGAAACAAGTTGGTCCTCCCCAGGCTCACACTAGGGTCCCATTCTTGCTGTCGTAACGGGGTGTCGCCTGCGGGAAGCGAAGGGTGGCGTACTGCGTAGCATTTTCTGACTGCAGGTGTTTGACCTCCTGAGCAGAGCGTGGCTGGGTAAAGTTGCACACTTGAATGTCTGCATAATGTAAACTGCTCTCCTTCAACTTGAGGCCTTGACTCCTCTCCTGAGTCGTTGACTTCTCTAACACCTGTTCATAAATATGTCCTCTTGTGTCATGGGCCTGCAAGAGACAGATGGCATTAAGGGACACTCTTGGCTTGCTTTTGCCCCTCACCCACAAAGCAGGGTCAGTGATTCTGATGTCCCTTTGCTTTGTTTCTTCATGGGGCAGAACCGGCAAGTTCTGGTTCAAGATAACTGAGATGTGTGGCAGGGTGGAAAAATCTGAGTCCTCAGAGCCCCTGTTGGAGCAGCCCCCTGGAAGGGACAGAAGCTGTCATTACCTTCACACCATTCTGTTGCTGCTGCTGGTTCAGTGCCCGTCTTGCTTGGCTTCCTGAGAGGAAGAAATCCAGCTTAAATTCATTCTCTCTTTCCTGTCTCAACTGAGATTGCACTCTTCGAATCTCTTCAACTATTATGGTGGGCTAGACTAATCTCCCTGCCTCTGCTCTCACCTCTTTCACTGCTGCCCTTCCCACATCCAGACTTCTTTCATGCTCTGCCATAATATCTTCCATCCTCATTTTTCACTGGCCCCTAACACAGTGCAGCAAATACATGTTGAGAGCCCATTATATGCCAAGCTGTGTGCCACATTCTGGGGCTAGAAGGCTGAGGAAGCATTTTCTCTGCCTCAGGGAGCTTACAGTCTAGTAGGGGAGACAAATATGAATACAGACTATTACAGTGCTCAGCCATGCCAAACAGTTTTAATCAACTCAGTCCCTTCTTTCCTCTTTCCCTCCCTCCCTCCCTTCTCTTTCTTTCTTTCCTTCTTTCCTTTTCTTTCTTTCTTCTTTCTTTTCTTTCTTATTCTCTCTCTCTTTCTTTCCTTTCTTCTACGTGAGATAATTCCACTGCCCTTTCCTCTCTGCTCCTCTTCCAGCTTGAGAACTTGCTATTATTCCTTCAACATCAGTGTTTTCTCCCATTCACCCATGGTATGGCACTAGTAGATTGAATTGCATTTACTTGTTTATGCGTAAACAAGTCTCTTCAACTTGATTTTGAGCTCTTTGTGTCCTTGTGCCTCTCTGCCTCCTTGGGACCCAGCAGAATGCCTAACACACACTATAAACGCTCAGTTAATTTTTGCTGAGTGAATAAAAGAACAAGCAACCAACCTTGCCACTCTAAGGTAATGGAAAGGATGAGACCCAGAGTTTCAGAGCTGGTCTTGAAACCCCAAAGATTTTCTCTGGTGTACTATCTTCCTTTATCCCTTCCAAGGCTACTCCTTTTTTCCATCCTATGCCCTTTCCAAAGACACTAGTTCTAGCATCTTCTCTTCTGTAATTCAACCATTCCGAGCCCCCACCCCCAGCACCCAGTTACCTGTTTTCTTTTTCCTCTGGGAAGTTGGTGGGCAGCTCCTGTGAAAAGAAACACAGATCACCCAGGTGTAAGAGTCCTGGCCTTGATCTTCTCACCATCATCATTTGTTCTGTGGTCTCCTTAACATTCTGGGATCTCACTTCCCTCTAACAAAGATTCACCCTAAGTCAACCGGAAAGCATTTATCGAGGGAAACATAGCTCTCCCATAAGGATGCTTCTGGAAGGTGGAGTGGTACAACTGACATAACCAAACCCAAAATACAGCATCAGGCAACCAGGCACAACATGCCAGGGAGATAGCTGGGTTGAGGGCTATTCTGGGATTGTCTAGCAGGCTAATCCCAGCAGACGGTAAAGGAGACCTGCCAAATAATGGGATATTCCTGGATTCAGAGACCCTCTTGCTGCTGCTTTGGTGCTTTTTTCTTTCTTTTTTTTTTTTCAGGCTGTCTGCTAACATGGGGTTCTCATTCTGGGAGTCACACCAGGGCTAACAAGTTAGGACCGCTCAAAGCCCTTTTCTAGCAGGTGATCTCCCTCCCTGCTTTCCTGTCCTTGTTTTTAATTAACAGAGAAAGTGAGAGATATGTAACCTTTAACACGCACAGCACAGGGAGCTCTGAATTTGGTGAGTGACTCAGCTACCTTGTCCTCGCCGCAGGACAGAGCTCATTTCTGAGTTGCAGGACAGACTCATTTCGGAACCCCTGGGGTTCCTGATGGAGCCAGTGTGTCTGCGTGATTGTCAACTGCTTCATGGCCAGAGAAAAACACTTGTCTGAGGAAATAGGCTGAATAGTTTGGGGCTTACTCTAGATACTTTTTCTTGCTAGTACATTTCCAAACTCTCACCAGAGCCAACCCTATCTGTGTGACTTCTGTCTCCATAAGGAAATTTCCTCCTTTTGCGAACTAAAAAGAAAGGGCGGGGGGGGGGGAGGGGGGAGGAAACTTCTATACCATGTCCATTTTACTACTGTGGGAAAATCATGATTTTCCCACTCGTACTTGACAGAGGTTTGTGTTTTGGTTTGACTTTTGGTTTTAATGCACCTTGCTGAATTGAGAGCAAATAGAATCACCACCTGAAGTTTACAGGTGGTTCAGAAGAAAAGCTTTGAAACTGCGTCTAGGTCCTTTAACTCCTGCCACTTTAGCTCTTCCTTTTCTTTCCCTTTTTCTTTTTTCTTTCCTTTCTTTTTCTTGTCTTTTCCTTTCTTTTCCTTTCCTTTTCTTTTCTTTTTCCTTTCTTTTCCTTTTCTTCTTTTTTTTACTTCATTCCCTTCCTTCCCTTTCTCTCCCTTTCTTTCCTCCTTTCTCTCTTCCCTCCCTCCCTCCATTCCTCACTTCAAAGCCTTGTTAAAAATGTTTGGATCCCCATGAAGGCCTGAATTTACCAGGAACGGGGGTGAGGGGCTCATGGTTTATAAAATCAGGATTGCTGATAAAAGAGAAAGCTTTGAAAGCTTGGAGTCCTGCACCTGCCCATGATCATCACTGATCCGCTTTATTTGGAGTCCATATCAGATGAAGGCTCAGTCTGGCTGTGACTCTCAGCCAGCTCTGCTAGATGGGAACACGGAGCATGGCTGTATACTCATACATTCGTAGACGTGTTGTTTCCTTTGTGGCATGGATAAATGTAACTGTGAGGTACCCCCCCAAAAAAGGAAGTATACTAAACATAGTATACTATACTATACATGGAAGTATACTAAAATGTTCTTGTCATTTCTGATTGTTATAAATATATTTAGAATATTTATGGTTGTTTCTTATTTCCTGCTCTTTGGGATTTTCCAAACTTTCTACAGTAACTATGTGTCACTTTTGTAATCAGAAAATAATGATAATATTTTAAAATAAGAATCTTTTTAATTGTCATACTGTCTTGAAGTCTCTGTAAGTTTATTCGGATGATGAGAAACAGGAGAACAATATCCAGTCCTACTAATACTTTACTTTCTTTTTTTTTTAAAGATTTCATTTATTTGAGAGGCAGAAAGAGAGAGAAGGAGGGAGAGGGAATATGAAGCAAACTCTGTGCTGAGCATGAGCCCCATGCGGCACTTGATCCTGGGACCCTGAGATCATGACCTGAGCCGAAACCAATTCTCACTTAACTGACTGAGCCACCCAGGCACCCCTCGTCCTACTATTTTAAGAAGAAAAAAAATGTTTTGGTTGGAATAGTGAGGGTAGTGTTTCTAGCCAGGCTTTAGAGTCAGAAAGACTAGCTGTGTGAGCAGCAAGTTTTTAGCTTCCTCAGGCTTTCATTTTCTTATTAATAAAATGAGGATAACAGTAGAACCTAAACCCCACGGACTTTTGGAGGAATTATATAAAAAAATGAATGTAAAATACTCATTTGGGTACCTGACATATAATGAGCATCAGTAAAAACTGACTGCTATGATTACCACCATCAGAGGAAGATCAAAGCAAAAATGAGGACTATGAAAACTGGGAACAAAGGAAGTGAAAGAAACTGTGATACCCTTTCTGTAGAAATTCTTGGAGGTCGGGGTGCCTGGGTGGCTCAGTTGGATGAGTATCTAACTCTTGATTTCCATCTCAAGGTCATAAAGTCGAGCCCCCCAGTCAGGCTCCCCATTCAGTGCAGTCTGCTTTCCCTCTGCCCTTCCCCTGATGATGCTATCCCTCTCTCTCTCAAATAAATGAATCTTTGAAAAAAAAATCTTAGATATCCCTAAATGTCCTACGTTTAAGAGACATCTCAGAGTTTAAAAAGTGCTCTCGCCACCCCCAGTCCTGATAACATTCTGAGAAAATCATTATTGTTTCCATTTTACAGATAGGCCAACTGAGGCTGTAGAATTCTGGTTTCTCATGAAGGAAGGAAGGGGCCAAATTTCCCATTACCACTCTGTCCTCTGCATCTGTCATTATACCTGGTACATATATTGGCATTCGATAAAATATTTGTTTAATAAATGAATGAGTAGTAAGAACAGGACTGGAATCCAATGTACCGATTCCAAACCACATGTGCTTTTCAAGGTACCGTATCTGTTTCTCTAAATATAATGATGATTTTTTTTTTCATGAGCAAGACATCCTCATGACTGACCCAGGCATGGAAGATATAGATAAGAAAACAGTGAACAACATAAAACTAGGTCCGGGGGTTTAGAGTGATTTACACTTTCAGGAAAGAACAGTAAAAACACCACAAATAAATTATTGTGAGGCTTTCACATATCCTCTGCCCTTCAAACCTATGATCTAAACAATGTAGGTCTTGTTGTCTATATTGTATACATAAGGAAAAAGAGAAGTTACAGGACTTGCCTAAGGCAACACAGTAAGTAAATGTTTGAAAACTACATTCAAATAGCCCATGGATATTCTCTGTCACCCCACTTCTGCCCTTTTAAATGACATTTCTCCAAAGTTGATTTGCTTGATTTGGGAGACAATATTATGTAGTGGTTGAAAGCACAGGCTCTAAAGTCAGACAGGCCTGGGTTGGAATGTTCGTTTACTTGCTCACTAGCCATGTGACCTGGGACAAGTTACCTTCTCTGAGCCTCAGCTTCTCAGCTGTTAAAACCAGGAGGAGTAAGGCCACCTCCCCTGCAGCATTGTTCCAGAGATTGTTTGAAGAGTGCCTGGAGCGTAGTAAGCTCTCAAATGCTAGAATGATGATTACCGTCTGGGGAGGAAGGGAAGGGAGCGAAAGGAATGGAGAGGAGGACAAAGAGAAACCATGCCAATTCACCATTCCACCTCTGGCCCCTTGACAGTCAGCAGACTTGGCTGTGTTTTCTAAGGCTTTCTGAAAGGAGTGAAGACAGAAAGAGGCAATGCTCTGGTGTTGGCCCCCGGAAGCGTGCCAGCCAGAGGGAGGCGGCATCGGGAGGGCAGTAGAGAACTATCAGCAGGCTTTCTTATTCTTGGGGCCTCCGTGCCCACCGACAGAAACGTTACCCTCCACCCTCCGCCCTTACTCACCACCTTCCCCCGCAGCAGAGCTGGTTTCCCATGGTGCTCAGTCTCTGAAGGAGCCCAGCTGTTTTTCTGCGTGAAGAGGCTAGTGCATTTCCTGGTTCCTGGTTTAGCTTTCAATAGCAGTTCCCAGTGAGTCTCTGTCAGTGTCAGATTTCAACCTTGCAGGTTGGACCTTGGAAGCCACCTGCTGGAGTGATTCCCAGGTGACTGTTCCCAGCCCAGGGGTAGAGGAACACACATGGGCTCCAGGTGAGAACTATCGCACCTTTGGGATTTGGAGCTGCTTTGATGAAGCCTGAACTTTGAGCTTCAAGCTTCAGTGAAAAGAAACATGAGATAGACATGGGCTCTGGGTTTCCTTAGGAAATGTTTCTCTACTACCTCACACTGTCATTGAAATATATCCTCTATAATGGAGTAAAGAGTCTTACCTTATGTTTCCCCAGTGCTACTCAGGTTTAATGGAGTTTCACTTTCAAGGTAACCAGTATCAGTTTCTTATTATCCCTGTCCAGAATCTGGGTTGGAATATTAGAGTCTCTTGGAAACTTAAATTTAGGGAAATGGATTCCTTTTATATTCTCCCTTGCTTTTGGAATTAATGTGGGCAAATCACTTTTTTCTACAAGGGTGTAAAAGAGGACTCAACTCATTGCCTAATCCCCTTTCTGGTCAAAAATCATATGGTTCTATGATTGGAATGTCCTCAGCACTTCCTGACCACTTACTTCCTCATGCCCAGTAAGTACAAAACTACAGAAGCTCCACTCCTACCGCAACTCAGCTTCTCCTTCCAAAGACCCAAGGTCAGCTCATTCAACTCTCTTCAGCCAGTAGGCTGCAGTTGAGCAAACTCTTCTATAGAAACTATGGGCTCTGGGAGAATTTGTGAAACCCGCAAGGCTTGTCTTCAGGGCTCACACGAGAAGCTTTCATTAAGTCCTAGCTATTGTTATTACTTCTTGTTCCCAGCTGCTTGTCAGATGGCAAAGCATCTTACTTTATTATCTTGCTCTGGATCATCTCACTAGCCTCTTACTTCATGGCTATGCTTCTCCCCAGCCATTCCTTCTGTAGTCTACCATTAACTGTATTCTTTTCATCCTGATACCCAAACTTTTTAGCCTGCCACTCAAAGCCCTCCACAATCTGGTCCCTTTGCAGCCACTTTCTCTAATTTAAAGGAAAACACCAAAGATATTTTATGACCAGAAACTCCAAAGGAATCAACAGTGTATTGGGGTACCCAGAAAGCCTGATGTATCTTAAGCAGCATTACCGGAATTCTAGAGTGATAAACAAGGGTATTGATGACTCCACTGAAGTCTGTACCAGTCAGCCCATGATTGGAATAATAATTTTACATCTACATGTTGAATTTCAAGTTACATTGTCAAAAGGCAGTGTGTTCAAGAGAAAGTTGTCTAGGTGATAAGTGATTTGGAAAGTCCTAGGGGCTCCTGGCTGGCTCAGATGGTAGAGCATGCAATTCTTGATTTTGGGGTCATGAGTTTGAGTCCTACATTGGGTGCAGAGATTACTTAAATAAATAAACTTTTAAAAATGTCCTGTGAGATATGGCTAAAAGAATTAAGTATGTTTACTCGGGAAAGAGAAGCCTTAAGGGGATAGGATGGTTATTTTAAAATATCTGTAAGGGACTCTCAAGTGAAAGAAGGATTGCATTTATTTTCTGGAGATAACCAGACCAATGAGCAGAAGTTACTGAAGTGAAGATCTAGAGTCAATAGAAGGAAGAATTTATAAGAAATACATCCAAAAATTCTGATGAAGAACTGCCAAAAATAACTTATGAAGTTCTAAGTTCTCTGTCACTTAAAATGTCCCAAAAGGAAGCTGACTATTAGTTGTAAAAGAATTTGAACGCTTCTTGGCCTTTTGGCCACCTACGAGCAAATGTAGTTGTAAAAGAATTTGAGTGCTGTGGGGATTTGGACGAAATGAGAGCTTTCATTTTTTTTCTAGCTAAGGAACCCTCTTTTTGAAATAAAGCTCGCATAAAAATAACAATTCCAAAATAGATCAATAGAAGTTGTTCTGGTTGAAGTCGGAATAGGATCCTTTCTGGTTTCTTTTTCTTTTCAATTAGATTAAGGTACTACTCCTGAGAGTAGACAATAGAAGAGCATGGTTTTTTAAATCTATATTTGAGGACAAGGAGGTCTTCTGGATCCTCAAATCAAACACGTGCATGAACGATAGATAGTAACTGAGAAGCCAGACACCCATGTTTACCTGAACACATCATATCCCCAGTATTAAGACTCCACTTCCAGTTGGAACGCCTGGGTCACTCAGTCAGTTAAGGGTCTGCCTTCAGCTCAGGTCATGATCTCAGGTCCTGGGATCAAGTCCTGCATCAGGCTCCTTGCTTGGTGGGGAGCCTGTTTCTCCCTCTACCTGCTCTGCCTGCTGCTCCCCCTGCTTGTGCGCTCTCTCTCTCTCTCTCTCTCTCTCTCTCTCCATTAAAAAAAAAAAAGGAAAAAGAAAAAAGACTCTGCTTCCAAAGGGGGGCTCCCTGGCTATCATCACCACACAAATACCCGTAGTCCCCCTGCATTTAGTCTTAGATTGGGTGGTGATTCAGGAATTCCTCTCTTTGGGATGTCCCAAGATTAGAAACAAACGCTTTCTCACATAGGCCTCCTGTATGCACAGGTTGGAGCAACTCTGTGGTTTAGTGACAATGGCAGAAGCTTCAGTGTCTGTGCCCTGTGTGTGCATACTCCATCCCTCAGAATTAGAGACCATTTTCAGTGGACAGACCTTACTCTGGGAAAACAGGCTTTAGGCAACTCTCTTCAGACTAAAAAAACTCTTTTCCCAACCCCTACCCAAAACAGGCCAGACAGGCTGGAGACCCTTGTTTTTGTGTCTCTAATCACCAGCTCAGACAGTGCCCTCTGGGCTGTTTGGACGGCATATCCCTTTTCCCTCCCAGGATCACTCTCTCTTTTGTTGCATTGTGAGAAAATTATGGCTAGGAATTTCATCTGGAGCCAGTGTCAGCTTCCGGGTATGATCTCAGCATCCAAGTGTGAGCTCAGGGTGCTGTGACGTTGGGCACATCTAAGTGCGGAGGTTTTTGTCCAGCTGGCTATGACCCCCTCCCCCTGCCCATCCCATCATCCGGGCCATAGAATAGGGAACAGCACAAACAAGGCCCCGAGATTTGGGTTTATTCAGCTCCACCCAGAACTAAACCAAAGGCTATGACATGTCTCAAGGGACCAAACCAAACCATACATTGTGGGCCATGCATTCTTCCCTTTCCCCCAAGGATGCTGCTACCTCTGGGGTGGTGGGCAGCTGCTCATATCACCGTGGGAGGTAGAAAGGGGTTCGCTGCAAGCTGGCTCCATGGCATTCAGGGCTCAACTCTGGTTGCCTCCTCCTCTTCCTCGGGATCAGGAGGTGCAGGGAGCAGGGAGATATAGACCTCATTGACCTCTGTGTCCAAGTGTCGGCCACCCCGAGGTGCCTCCAGATTAAGGATGCCATCATGCGAGAGAGCAGCTCGGACCCGCCAAGGGTCCACATCAGCAGGCAAGACATAAGTGCGGCAGAACTCTCGGGACACGAAGCCATGGCGGTCCAGGCGCTGGGGGTGCCGGGCAGACACCTCCAGCAGGTTGTCCACAGTCCTCACGGTCACCTCATCAGGGGTAAAGTGGCTCACATCCAGAAACGCCTGAAACTTGCCCTCACTGAGCCTAAGCTCAGAGGCCCCTGCCCTGCTGCCCTCCCCAGCTCCGGTGGCCCGGGGCCGGACATAGTAGCCATGGTAGAGGGTGGGGGTCAGGATGTCTTCTGGCAGGAGGCCTGAGGAGCAGAGAGAGAAGACAAGAGGGAGGATGAGGGAGAAGAGGTGGGAACAAGGGTGAAATGAGGAGATCAGGAGATAAGGCCCCCGGGAGAGCAGCAGGGGACTCAGGAGAAATAGGAAAAGGAGGTAGGGTGACACAGTGGCTATAAGGTGGCAGCTGGAAAGAGGGGATTGAGCTAGGGGATGAGATGGGGGTGGCGGAGGGCAAACCAAAGGTGGATCCTGAGGACAGAAGGGAAACAAGAAGACACACCAAGAGGGCAAGGGCAGGTATCTGAGCATTGCGGGCAAGGCATCTGAACCGAGGTCAGTAGGAAGGGGACAGAGCCCTGTTTGGTGCGGGAGGAGGGGGAGTCTGGGGTGGGAGATGGCTCACCCCATAAGTTCAGTTAAGCCCGGAGTGGGGTGGAGGCCAGTACCGCTGGGAGGTCAGCCCAGAATTTCAGGAGGTGGGGGTGGGAGGCAAGGGGGTGGCGTCTATGCTGTACCTTCTCCGAAGCGCTGCTCACCCAGGCGGCTGGGGTTGGCAAATTCGTACTCGGTGGTGGCCGGGTGGGCATGTGGCACCGAGCGGCCCGACATGGCTGCAGAGGCTGCGGCGGCCCTGGTCCCGAGGTCCAGCCCCAACAGAGCAGCGACCCCTCCAGCTGCCCAGAGAGCCAGGGCTCGGTCGGAGGTGGGGGCGGGGTCTACACCACCCAAAATAGTGCGGAGCCTGGGGGGAGGGGCGCGGAGCCAGGCCCCTGAGCGCCAGCGACAAGTGTGTGACCAGCGCGGCCTGGACCCCCGTGCCCTCCCCCGCACACCCTTCAGCTGTCCCAGGCAGCCTGAGGGGACAGCTGGGGGTCCCAGCGGAGCAGGCAGCTGGGAGGAGAGGCTGGGGCCGCAGGCCCTGGAGAGGCTTCACCAAGACCCTTACAGTTTGCACATTTTCCACACCTCCTCCCTCCTCCTAAGTCCCAGGCATCCTGCACCCTACTTCATAAAGCTCTCTGGTTTTAACGTTCTGCGCCCTGTATAAGATAAAATATGCAAGAAACTTTCCCACCCTTTCTTTGGGGTTGGGTAAAGGGTCTTCTGCTCGAATTAATATGAGGGTCCTCTCCTGAACCCAGGTCACCCTGGGCACGGCAGAGATGCCTGGCATTGACTTGTTGGTGATCACTGCTCTCCTCCAGGGACCCACAAAGAGTTAATGTCCCTGGGGCCAAGCCGAGGAAGATTCCAGTTCCTGCCCAGGCCCAAGATAGTTGCTGGCCCAATTCCCCTGGCAGGCCAGGCTGGAGAGGAGGAGGAGGGGCACACCACCCGCCTGCTTGGGATTCCTGACTCTGTTCCAACTCCAGAGCAGAGGCTTGGGGGGGGGGGGTGTGTGTGTGCTGCCACTGGGTGTGGACGGAAAGCTAGTGAAACAAGACCAGGACAAGTCACTGGCCAGCTCAGACGGGTTTGTATTTCTCTTTTCTTAGCTCAGTGAGTACTCGGTATGTGTCACACTGCCAAATCCCCGATCACAAGTCTCCATGAACGGGTGGTGAGCTGGGATAATAAAACTCCTGACATCACCATTCCAGAAGCTTCACAAGACTGCGTATATAAGAGGCTGGCTGTAGCTGCAGCTGAAGGAGCTGACCAGCCAGCTGACCCCCTCCACTCACCTAGCCACCATGGACATCGCCATCCACCACCCCTGGATCCGCCGCCCCTTCTTTCCCTTCCACTCCCCCAGCCGCCTCTTTGACCAGTTCTTCGGAGAGCACCTGTTGGAGTCTGATCTCTTCCCAACTTCTACTTCCCTGAGCCCCTTCTACCTTCGGCCACCCTCATTCCTCCGGGCACCCAGCTGGATTGACACCGGGCTCTCAGAGGTAAGTCTCCACCAGGATAGCAGAGCTCTTCCTGGAGCCTCTTGGAAACATATCCACCTGCTCTCCTTTTTCTCCCTGCTTAAATCTGGCTATGTCTAAGTGTCTTAGGCACTTACATGTCCACCAGGGAAGATAAACTAGACTACTGTTTCTTTCCCCCAGTTACCTGTTTGTATTTGATGCTCCACTGAATCCTATTTACTGTATTTTTTCCATGTGCTGCAAAGATTGCCTCCTATTCTCTAACTTCTAAGTAGGATTCCCCTTTCTGGTTTGGTTCATAAAGATCTACAGGGAAAGAGCTGTCTTCAGACTTCTTTGCTCACCTCTTCTAATATCTCACATTCCTGACAAATGTTAGCATCTCAAGTTTCAGAGTCAGGAAACAGTCCTACCTTATTCTGAGCTTTTAATCTCCATTGCATGGAGTTGGAGACAGCAAACACTGTTTACTTTCTTTCTATTCCTTCATCTGTGATTTTCCAGGTTTCTCAGGGCTGTGACAGGGCACTGACTTGAGTTCAAACCTAATGAGTAAAAAACACAGGTCTAGTCTTGGGACCCCCACTTGTCCTAAGAAGGTGGGAGAATGGGGTGAACAGATAAGACTGACAGAGCTGTCACAAAGAGCACCATGGTTTAAAAATATTCAAGTGTGAGTAAACAGGAGCTGAGTGAACAAGGGCTTTGGAAGGACAATCAGGGCCTGCAGAACATTCCAGATTGGATGGGTGGGAAACTTGGCAGAGGCCTGAGTAAGAAGAAGGGGCCTTTGTCTCACAGACAAATGACAAGACTAGGCACTGGGGTCAGAGAGGCAGCAGAAGCCATGCCCAGAACTCTCCTTGTGATTGTTCCCCTCAGTGGCCTGTCTTCTCTCCTGTCCCTGTAAATAAAGTTTGGGTCTGGTGACTGTGCGGTGTGCCCTGGGTAGCACTCTGGTAGTTCCCCTGAACCAGAGAGCCATGTTTATTCAAAAAGAGGCTTTTAGCCAAAAACAGGAGGATAAACCTCTTGGACAGAAAGCAAGTCTGCAGAATGAAGAGACTGCACTAATGTCATCCCTGTTCCTACCATCTTTTTTCTACCCTTTCCGCTCCACCTTGCTATTTCTAGATGCGCCTGGAGAAGGACAGATTCTCTGTCAACCTGGATGTGAAGCACTTCTCCCCAGAGGAACTCAAGGTCAAGGTGTTGGGAGACGTGATTGAGGTGCACGGCAAGCATGAAGAGCGCCAGGTGTGTAGCTTGGTTTCTGTTCTGCTCATTCATCCAGTGTGTATCATACAGCAGACCCTACCATCAGCTCTTGAGCCTGGTGACCTTCTAGTCATAAGCCATAAGGGTCTGGGACAGAAATAGACCTGTTGCTGTTTGGGCTGGAGAAGTTGAGTTTTATTGTTTGTTTTGATTAGATTGCCTTAGATGGGGTACATGGGATGTCTATTTCCCATTCAAGCCAGTGGGTTTTGGCCACCTTAGAATCACTAGGGGAATGAAAAAAAAAATCCCAGTGCTTAGACATATCCCAGACCAATTAAATCAGAATTTTTTAAGGGGTGGGCCCCAGGTATCAGCATTTCTAAAAGCTCCCTAGGTAATTCTAATATACATTCAAAGATGAGGACCACTGATTTAGGAATCGTGCTTGTTGAACACCTGGTTTCTTTTCATGATTAAATGAATTGTGTATACCCTTTAAGGCTCTTGACTTTGGGATTTTGCTTTTAGATATTCTAGAATCCTCTCATCTTTAGCCCGTCTTAAAGGCTGAACTACCTGGTTTGTCTAAGTTTCTCAGAGTTGCACTCAGCTCCTAAAACCTTGGACAAGCCCACATGAAAATCAGTTAATTGAGAGCCTGTCTGCTTAAATGCTTGAGATTCAGCTGGTATAAAGGTTGGGTAGTTTTAGCTGAATTCTGGAGAAGGAATTCTAGAGAATTCTAGAAGCAGGTGGTTTTTAGCAGAATTCTAGAGAATGAGGAACAGCTTCTCATTAATTCCTGGGTGAGTTTTTAAATGAGTCTTCTTACTGATTATTGATAATTCAGATACGTGTGCATCAAACAGCATAATTTGAGGTCCTCGGGCTGTTTAAGTTTTGCTTATGTAATTTAAGTTTGGGTCATAGTCTCCCTGGATGAAGTGTTGTTGTTGATGTTTTTAGCAGAAGTCCTGTTGGTCTGGGACATTTTGGGACATTCCTGAAGAGACAAGACAATTTCTGGGCTTCCCTGGGGACTCAGATCTTCAATGCTGAATGATATTCCTGATCCTGTAGGCCCAACACTGATAGACACCTTTAGGAAATAGTCATGCCTCAGTTTGGGGAGCTTTGCAGTTTTCACTGTTTCAGATTGGTCGGAGTGATCACCCAGGCAACTCCGTCTTAGCCCCAAACGGAACAGCTGTTTGGTTTTCTCTCTTGTTGCAAAAGGGTATGATCACACGTCAGGGGAAGGAGGATGTCTGAGTTCTCAAGTGGTGCTATTTCCTGTTCTTACCTCTTTCTTTCCTCATTCTCTTGGATTAGGATGAACATGGTTTCATCTCCCGGGAGTTCCACAGGAAATACCGGATCCCAGCTGATGTGGACCCTCTTGCCATTACTTCATCCCTGTCCTCTGATGGGGTCCTCACTGTGAATGGACCAAGGAAGCAGGCCTCTGGCCCTGAGCGCACCATTCCCATCACCCGTGAAGAGAAGCCTGCTGTCACTGCGGCTCCCAAGAAGTAGATGCCCTTTCTCTAACTGCCTTTTTTAAAGAAGAAAATTTCCCCACCAGTGAATGAAAATCTTGTGATTAGTGCTGAAGCTTATTAATGCTAAGGGCAGGCCCAAATTATTAAGCTAATAAAATACCATTCAGCAACAGATAACTATCTTGTGTTTGAATGTTCTGTGTTTTTAAAAATAAATGTACAAAACAATGCAGAGCCATTTAATCAGTGCATTATGACTGAGAGAGGACCCTGGGGATATTATAGTCAGAATGGCTGTCTCCACTACTTACTAATAGTATAAATTTAGCAAGTCACTTAACCTTTCTAGTCCTTAGGTATTACATTTATAACATGTGGCACTGATGTGTGCACTTGTTATAAGGAATAAATTAAGGAGAAAACATAGGTAAAGTCCAAGGAATATCAGTTCCTCTCTCTCTCCTTCTTTGATTTTGGCCCTAATTTCCAACAACAAATCTGAAAAAACTCTGGATAACAATGCTTAAAAGGCCTTAGTGAGTTTCTGCAATTAATCACATTGCCAGGCAGGAGGTGGTGCCCCTTCCTACTGATCGGTGATACATTCAGCCAATTCACAAGAGCAATAAATAGGACTTGGGTGATTATCACCAAACAAGCCTTTCAGTTGTAATCTCTAAATTATTTAGAAAATACCTTTTAGCAGTAAAACTGGGAAGGGGCACCTGGCTGTCTCAGTTGGTAGAGCATGGGACTCTCAATCTTGGGATTCTGAGTTTGAGGCCCACTTTGGGTGTAGAGCTCAATAAATAAGTAAACTGAAATATTAAAGATAAAGAAAAGAACGAAGATGGGAATCATCCAATTCAATGACCCTCCCCCTTAAGAAATTAAGTTTCAGATGACAATTAATAATTGATCTATAAATGATTCTATTATTTAGCTTACACAAAGACATACTACTCTACAAAAACACCCGCATTCCACTTGTGGGGCCAGACAAAATTTCTGACTCAGTTAATGAAAAATAGTCCTGGTGTAGGTTACCTGGCATAAATGTTCACAGATAACTCCTATTTTTCTGTAGCAGCTTCTACCTAATTTCTGATTTCTTATGAGGAATGACCATGAGGTGAAGTGGGATTCTTGCCTTCATAAAGCCTACAGATTGGGGATTGGTCACACTTTTAATATATTCTACATGAGGGGTACCTTGGTGGCTTAGTCAGTTAAGCATCTGACCCTTAACCTTAGGTCAGGTCTTGATCTTGTGAGTTGGAGCCCCATGTTGAATTCCATGCTAGGTATGGAGCTTACTTAAAAAAAAAATCAGGGGCGCCTGGGTGGCTCAGTTGGTTAAGCAACTGCCTTCGGCTCAGGTCATGATTCCGGAGACCCTGGATCGAGCCCCACATTGGGCTCCCTGCTCGGCAGGAAGCCTGCTTCTCCCTCTGCCTGCTGTTTCCTCCACTTGTGGTCTCTCTCTCTTTCTCTGACAAATAAATAAAATCTAAAAAAAAAAAAAAAAAGAATGTTTAAAAAAAGTATCAAAGACTTAATTATAAGAGCAACAACTGTAGAATCTTAGAAGAAAACATATGGGAAAAATTCATAATATTGACTTTGGCAAGGATTTCTTGGATATGACACCAAAAGTTTAGGCAATGATAGAAAAAATAGGTAAGCTGGACTTCATCAAAATTGAAAATGTGTGTACATCAAAGGGTGCTGTTAAAAGATTGAAAGTATAATCCACAGAATGAGAGAAAATATTTGCAAATCCTGTATCTCACTAGGAATTAATATCCAGAATATATAAAGAACGTCTACAACAAAAAGGGAAACAACCAATTCAAAAATGGGCAAAGGATTTGAATAAGTGTTTCTCCAAAGATATACAAATAGTAAAAAGCACATGAAAAGATGCTCAAGATCACTAGCCATTAGGAAAGTGTAAATTTAAACCACAACGGAAAGCATTCTATACCCAAGAGGATGGTTATTATAAAAACAAAAAACAAATAAGTGTCAGTAAGGATGTGGAAAAGTTAGAATCCTTGTGCATTGCTGGTGGGAATGTAAAAAAAAAAAAAAAGCAGTGGAAAACAGATGAGCATTTCCAAAATGTTACACACAGAAGGACCATATGATCAAGCAACTCCACTTCTGGGTATATTCCCAAAGAACTGAAAGTGGGGACTCAAACAGATACTTGTACACCAGTGTTCACAGCAGCATTGCTCACAACAGACAAAAGGTGAAAACAACCCAAGTATCCATTAACAGATGAATAGAGCAGCAAAATGTAATGAATACACAATGGAATATTATTCACTCTTTTTTTTTTTTTTAAAGATTTTCTTTATTTGACAGAGAGAAACACAGCCAGAGAGGGAACACAAGCAGGGGGAGTGAGAAAGGGAGAAGCAGGCTTCCCGCCGAGCAGGGAGCCCGATGTGGGACTCGATCCCGGGTCTCCCGGATCATGACCTGAGCCGAAGGCAGTCGCCCAACCAACTGAGCCACCCAGGCGCCCCTTTTTTTTTTTTTTTTTTTTATATTATTCACTCTTAAAAGGAATATGCCCTATAATATGGATGGTCCTTGAAAACATACTAAACAAAATAAACCAGACACAAAAGGACAAATATGATTCATCTTATTCGAGTCTCCTAGAATAGGCAAGTTCATAGAAAGTAGAACAGTGGTCACTATTAGAGCAATGGTTGCTAGGAGAAGGGGGAGAGAGGGGTCAGTGTTCAATTGATAAAGAGCTTCAGTTGGGATGATGACAAAATCTGGGAAATAGTGTTAATAGTTGCACGACTCTGTGAATATACTTAATGCCACTGAATTATACACTTAAAAATTATTAAAATGGGGGGCACCTGGCTGGCTCAGTAAGAGCGTGTGACTCTTGATCTTGGGATTGTACGCTCAATCCCCAAGCTGGGCAACTGACTCTTGATTTTGGCTCAGGTCATGACCTCAGGGTCGTGGGGTGGAGCCCCATGTTGGGTTCTATGCTCAGTGTGGAGTCTGCTGGTCCCTACTCTCCCTTGATCCCTCCTCTCCCCCACAAATAAATGCATAAAATCTTAAAAATAAAGAAATAGATCTTTTAGAAAAATCATTAAAATGTGAAGTTTATGCTATATATATTTTTCTACAATTTAAAAATATCCTGGATAGATAAGAAATAGAATAGGATATGTAACATATAAACTTAAAATAAGTGCCTATAAAATACTATTCATATTTCTTTTTATTTTTTAAACTGTTTTTTAAACTTTTTAAAAAAATTTATTTATTTGACAGAGAGAAACACAGCCAGAGAGGGAACACAAGCAGGGGGAGTGAAAGAGGGAGAAGCAGGCTTCCTGCCGACCAGGGAGCCCAATGTGGGGCTCGATCCCGGGTCTCCAGGATCATGACCTGAGCTGAAGGCTGTCGCTTAACCAACTGAGCCACCCAGGAGCCCCACTCATTCATATTTCAAGAGCACATATTAACGAATTACTAGAATTAGTAAGAGACAATAACTCAAATTCTTTTTAAAAAAATATTTATTTATTTATTTATTTATTTGAGAAAGAGAGTGAGAGACAGCGAGTGTGTGCACAAATGAGTGGGAGGGGCAGAGGGAGAGAGAGTCTAGAGCAGACTCACTGCTGAGCATGGAGCCCAATGTGGGGCTCAGTCTCATGACCTTGAGATCATGACCTGTGCTGAAATCAAGAGTTAGATGCTTAACTGATTGAGCCACTCAGGTGTCCTAATCACTCAAATTCTAAAGTTGATCTAACAATGCAATGATGTTTCCACCAATACCCTAATGGTATCTTTCTGTGAAACTTCACAGGGTGATCCTAAAATTTATATAAAACTGCAACAGGTTAAAAATAGCTTAAGACAGTCTTGAAGAAAAACAATGTGAAAGTATCTCATTTATTAGCTATTAAGACTTACAAAATTATCATAATTACAATAGTGAGGTAATTAAGGCATTGTGGCTAGGACAGCATATGTATTGAAGGTCAATGGAATGTTTTAGAGAGCCCGAAAACAGCCCTAAATATACACAGACAGTTTATTTACAGTAAAAATGGTGTTCAAGAGCAGTAGAGAAAGTACAATGTTTTTCAATAATTAATGTTAGGAAAATTGGATAGTCATATAGAAAAAAATGAAACTCAGTTACTACCTAACATCATACACAACATAAATTCCATATCTGCATTTGTAACATAAAATAATGAAAGTTGGTGAGGAAATACATGGGAGACATCTTCCATCTATAATATTGTCATAATAAACAGGAGAGAAAATAAAAAGGGAAAATATTGATAAGTTTAAACCTGTTAAAATTTAGACTGTTGCCTCCCTGTGTTCACTTACCCCAAACAAACTATTCCCAATCCTGTCTCAATTCCTACTAGTCCCACTTTGAAAGACCCAACTTAAACCAAGAGAACCCTTACTCCAAATCTCTAAAAATACCCTAACATACCCCCCTTTTTTAAAAAAAAGATTTTATTTAATTTATTTACGACAGAGAGATAGTGAGAGAGGGAACACAAGCAGGGGGAGCTGCGGAAGAAGGCTCCCTGCTGAGCACACAGCCTGATACGGGGCTTGATCCCAGGACACACTGGGATCATGACCTGAGACCCAGGTACCCTTTTTTTTAAAAAAAGATTTTATGGGGCGCCTGGGTGGCTCAGTTGGTTAAGTGACTGCCTTCGGCTCAGGTCATGATCCCGGAGACCCAGGATCGGGCTCCCTGCTCTGCAGGAAGCCTGCTTCTCCCTCTCTCAGTTCCCCTGCTGTGTTCCCTCTAGCTGTGTTTCTCGCTGTCAAATAAATAAAATCTTTTATTTTTTAAAACTTTTGAGAGAGAGAGAGAGAGAGAGAGAGAGGGAGAGAGAGGGAAAGCACAAACAGGGGAGGGGCAGAGGAAGAAGTAGACTCCTCACTAAGTAGGGAGCTCAAGGTGCGGGGTAGGGGGCTAAACCCCAGGATCCTGAGATGATGACCTGAGGCTCCATCCCAGGACCCTGGATCATGACCTGAGCTGAAGGCCAATGCTTAATCAGTTGAGCCACCCAGCTGCCCCAATATCCTCCTTTTGAATTCTCAGAAGATTGTATCAAGTTGATGTGCTTCCTTGCTACAGGTTTAACAACTCAGCTTTGTTTGATAAACAGGTTTCCTCGATGGTCTGTGGGTGAATAAAAAATCGACAGTCCTTCTCATTGTAAGATATATACTGAAATCTTTATAGTTGAAAGGATATAATTTCTGAGATCCACCCCAAAATTCATTAAAGAAATAGAGGAAGTATATAGGATAGTTAAGATTGATCATAAATTGTGGAAGGTGGGTAATGGTATCTGGGAGTTCATTATACTACTCTGTCTAATTTTGTATGTTTTAAATCTAGTATAATAATTAAAAAACTTTTTTTTTCTTTTTTCTTTTTTCTTTTTGTCCTAGGAGGGCATGTTCATTAAGGTTACAATAGCGTTACAATATCTGACTATGATTGCCAGGCTCATATCCAGGAAGCACCTAGCCAAACATAACTGAACTCATGCTGGATCTGGGAGTTCTGCCTTCGTTGGAAGGTAGGGAAAAGCAACATAGTTGCAAATTTGAATTAATTCTTTTAATCCCCTCCTACTACAACCTGGTAATGTAGAACTAAGAGTGGATATAATTAACTTAAATTTGACACTTAAACCTTGATTAAAACAAACAAAAAAGAGGGTAGGGAATATTTTTTCTGTGCTTTCTTTATTCAGAGAGTGAAACTGTGTTACAGTCAGCTAAATTCTTAGTTGTGCTTAGATTGTCTCCCTCCTACAATTTACTCTGGAAAAATGAAGCTTCTTATTCTTCCTTAGAACCCTGGACCCTGAAATTGGCAGTTACTATGATTCCACACAGATGCAGAGTGATGACCAATTTGAGGATCTGAGTAGCTGGTCATGTAAGTTGATTTTTCTGTGCATTTGTATCGAGGAGGATCCAGCTCGGGTTGATGTCCTGGAAACCAGTGAGGCTCCCTCTTAAATCCTGAGAGAAGAGAGAAGAGAAGAGAAAGAAAGACAAGTGGAATCAGTCAAGAACAAAGAGCCTTGGTAACTGGTCTTGCTCTTATTTCTAAGGGAAAATTTCTGAGTCTAATGAGTACTGTCAAAATTGAAAAAAGAAAAAAATCAGGGGAGCCTGGATGGCTCAGTTGGTTAGACATCTGCCTTCGGCTCAGGTCATGATGCCAGAGTCCTGGGATCAAGTCCTGCATTGGACTCCCTGCTCCACAGGGAGCCTGCTTCTCCCTTTCCCTTTGTCTGCTGCTCCTCCTGCCTGTGCATGTGCTCTCTGTGTCAAATAAATAATAAATAAATAGATAAATAAATAAATAAATAAATAAATAAATAGAATCTTAAAAAAGGAAGAGAAAGAGATAAATCATTTACTTATTCACTCATTCAATTTACTTTTATCTGAGCTCCTTCCATGTTCCAGGCACTGAGTTAGGTCCTGAGAATATAAAGATTGAAAAGAATAGTCCACCTACTGTGAGTTGAAAGTGGCATTTTGTTGTTGTAGCTCATATCATATGTTGTCTCAAAGTAGTGTCCAAACTGGCAAGAAAAAGTAATCAGTTAAAAATACACGAGTCTACACTTAATGTTGGGAAATAAAGGACACAGTGACATGAATTTCAATAGACTCTGTCATATTTTGGATTAACTAGAGGTCTATATGTTGTTAGTCTACATTCTACTAACTTTCAGAAACTTTGTTTACTTGTTTGTTTGTTAGGAGACAACTTAAGGGCAACAATGCAGTCTAGGTAGGTAGCCTGAGTTAGAACACATGTATTTATGCAGATGAAGAAAGTCTAAAGAGAAGCAAGAGAAAAAAAGATTACTACTCATACTTTTACTACTTTACTATTCTATTTGATAGTAAAGTAGGACAGCCACTCCTGCTAAAGACTGCTGTCCACCCCCAACCACTTCACTGAACAGAGAAGCCTGAGAGGTCTCAGCATGGAAGCTATCAGATTCCTACCTCTAAAATGGCCACTGGCATTTCTTTTGCTAATGGAAGGAAACAGAAGAGAAAGTTAGATTACCTGGGAAGGCAAGGGTTTGGGCTGCACGATCTTCCTTAGGTCATATCTTTCCTGGTTCCAGTTTCCCATTAGGGTACGGTTTGAATAGGCATTCTCATTAGTGGTACATCTCCATCCATACTGGAAAAACTTGGACATGTCATTCCAATCTGTCCACACTTCAGCATGGCCATCTGCATTAATGAGGCTGCCATAGTGTGGGTTTGCAAGGAAATAGGCAAGGGGCTGTCTCTGCGAAAAGGTGAGAACAGAAAAACTGGTTGCATAAACTAGGGAACAGAAAAGGCATTCATCCCTTTCTTAAGCTTGGCCAAGTATAACACAAGCATGTCTTATTAAGGATCCAGGCTTTCCTCCAAGTTTAATTGTGGCTCTGTTTCTTCTCCCTTGGTCCATGAATACTTCCACCTATTCAATCAAAAGTAGCAGATGACTATGTAAATGCCATCCCCCCCAAAAGACAGGAAAACCTTCAGTGTCCTCAATACTATATGGAAAATGAGCTATATGTTCAGCAAATTTTGAGATGTAAGAGTTTAAGGACTAAGGATATTGCTATAGTCAAAGACAATAGAGAAAAATGAAAGTTGTATAACTAGATAACACAACAAAGGTTCAATAAATGATAGTTTCCTTCCTTCTGGACTTAGCCCAAATGCCACTTCTTACATGGTAGCTGCCAAGTTAACCTCTCTTTCCTTTGTATCACACAGAATGGTATCTTCATGTCTTTAGCTTTCTACCGTATGTTACAATTCTTCGAGTATGTATTGAATCTCCTATGCTGAACTGTGTACGTCCCTTGAGGACAGGCCCTGTGCCTTATTATCATAGCCTCTCCTTCTGTGAGCTCTCCCAATCAATGGTGCTTTGTACATATCAGGTGACCAATGTCTGAATTTCAGTATTTTATAAGGAATCAAGAGCCCAGCCATTTTTATTTTGGGCCAAGAGATTACTGTGCTCCCTTGGCTTGGGGGCAAGACAATACCTTCATGGAAGAAAAGCATTCTGATGCTGAGTGACTTCTATTGTTTGAAGAATTTGTAGGAAAGTGACAGAAAATATTATTCAGCTGTTCCATTTTCTTTAAAGAAGAGGTATCACCAAACTTGGCTTTCCTGTTCTTCAAGCAAAGGAAGAATGTAGGTCACCCAGATCACCATGGCCAGGAGGCCATGATTTGGAAGTCATCACCCACTGAGCCACCTTTCCACAGGTAGGGACAGTCAATACTGTAGCCCTCATACTATGTGCCTTTGTGAAGAGGTGTGTGCACTGATGTCAACAAATAGCATGATGACTAAAGAGTAATTCCTGTAAAGTCTGACAAGCCTAGTACTCACACTGTAGACCAAGATGACACTGTCCTTGGGGCTGTAAGGACAGGCATCACCATCCACTCAGTTGCCCAAGCCCAAAACCTGAGGCTCATCTTTGACTCTGAATACACTTTCAATGCCTTATATCCACCCAAACTCTAGGTCTTATTCATTTTTTAATCAGACCACTACCCTCCATCCCCACTGCCAAGTTCCAGTTTAGATCACTACCAGTTTTTGTCACCATTATTGGTGTAGTTGCCTCTCTCATCTCCTTGCCATCAGCCTTGGTCTTCTCCAATCCTTTTTCCATACTTAGGAAGAACAGCATGAAAATGAAAATCTAATTGTGTCATCTTCCTATTTAAAAGCTGGCCACTGTTAGAGTACAACTCAGGCTGTTAAAATGGCTTACGATGTTCTATATGACCTGGTCCCTGCTTAAGTCTTCCTTCTCTTCTGTTACACACTCTCCCTTGAACTACATTTCAGCCAAACTCAATCCTCTGTTTCTCCATCAGGCTTTTGCAAATACTGTTACTCCTGCCTCTTCACTTCTCTTTATCCAGGTCAGGTGTACTTCCTGCTTCCCCCTTAGGCTTTTTTTTTTTTTTTTTTTTAAGATTTTATTTATTTGACAGAGATCACAAGTAGGCAGAGAGGCAGGCAGAGAGAGAGGAGGGAGCAGGCTCCCCGTGGAGCAGAGAGCCTGATGAGGCCTCCATCTCAGCACCCTGAGATCATGACCTGCGCTGAAAGCAGAAGCTTTAACCCACTGAGTCATCCAGGTGCCCAGGTTTTGTTTTGTTTTGTTTTATTTTTAAGATTTTATTTGTTTGAGAGACAGACAGAATATGAAGGGGGAGCAGCAAGCAGGGGGTGAGGGAGAAGCAGAAGGCCCGCTGAGCAGGGAGCCAGATGCAGAGCTCATCCCAGGACCCTGGGATCATGACCTGAGCCTAAGGCAGACTCCTAAGTGACTGAGTCACCCAGAATTCAGGTTCACTTCATTTAGGGAATCTTTCCACGTCATCGTACAAGTTGGTAAGGTTCTAAATCCTTCTGTGTGGCCTATAGCACCCTGAATGACTCCTCATAGCACTACATCCCACTGTACCAGAACTGCCTCTTTTGCTGTGCAGTCTCCATCAGACCGTAAGTTCAGTGAAATCACAGGCCACATCTTATTCATCCATGTATTTTGCCGCCCCCACAGTGTCCTGGCACATAACAGGCACTCAATATTTCTTGAATGAATAAAGGTAGGAGATAGAAGCACCTGGAGAAATCCCGAGCAGCAGAGACAATGGACGGAAGCCATTTCAAACGAGAGAAAGGCTATCCTCTGTGACAATAATAAACAGGACACAGCCCAACTTCTCCACCTCAGCCCCGCTCTTCTTTCACTCAGAACTCGCCTCTCCCAGGGTCTATCCCTGTGCGCTGACTGCTTGTGACCTCATGCAGGTGTGACGAAGTCACTCACGGCAGCTGTCTGGCTAAAGGGCATTTATTTTGACACTCCTAAAGGTGTGAAGGAGTGAGGGGACCGGGCGGTCGGTGGCTCGCTTTTGCACTCATGCCTACTCCCCCCTCTGAAGTCGCGGTATCGGTTTCTCAAGACAACCGGACGCTGTCGTGCGTCATCAATCAGCGACCTACGAAGAGGAAGCCCACAGGGACCCCCACGGAGGAACTGACGTAATAAAATAGCGCCTCGGAGAACGCGAGCGGGGAGCCGATTGAGGCCATGGCCCCTCAGCGCCTCCTGTTGGTTGGGGAGGGGAATTTCTCCTTCGCCTCCGCTCTGAGCGAGACCCTGGACGCGAGCACCCGGGTAACGGCCACCTGCCTCCAGTGCCCGGCTGACTTGGCCCGGGATCCGGTGGCCCGGGAGAATTTGCGGCGCCTGCGCGAGCGAGGTAGCGAGGCCAACCCCTCCGAGGAGCGCTCCCCGCCCCGCGCTGCTGGCGCTGCCCGAACTGGAAATGGGGAGCAAATGTGGATTGCTTTTGAGCGTCCTGTTCCCTGAAAACCGGCTGTGGGCTTGGACTATGGTTGTCTCGCGCGGTCCAGGTTAGGGACGGATTTCACTCTTTAGACACCCTTCTGTCTGTTTTTTGTGCCAGGTATCGAGGTCCGTTTTGGTGTGGACTGCACCCAGTTGGCAGATGCCTTCGAACTGCACCACAGGGAGTTTGATCGAATATATTTTAATTTTCCGCACTGTGGACGAAAAGCTGGTGTAGCTAAGAACAGAGAACTGCTTGCCAAGTTTTTCCAGAGGTGAGGAAATGAGACCACTCACAACTAAAATGTTTAAGATGTACTTTATACAGTTACTGCACTCACACATTTTAGTTTGGGAAATACGGCGGCATACGTGTTTAAGTTACTGTGGTAGGTTGAGAAGACTATAAAGCTCCAAAGGAACCCACAATCTAGTTGGAAAGGCAAACATGGAACCCTAAATGTTAAATAAAAGTACAAACACTGTGTATGCTCTTGGACGTGTAAAAGAAGGTTCACTCATCTATTTTGGATAATGCAAAATAATGGTAGCCAGTATAATCTAATGGCTAAAGGCATGAATTCAAAATCCCCACCCACCACTTAATAGTTATGTGATTTGTGGTTAGCCTACTTGATCCTTACTTCCTTTTGCTTCTTCATCCATAAACTGAGAATACTGACGGTCACTACCTCAAATTAATGTGAACCTAAAACAGTGCTTTAGGGGTCCCTGGGTTGCTCAGTTGTTGGGCATCTGCCTTCCACACAGGACATGGTCCCAGGATCGAGCCCCACGTTGGGCTCCCTGCTCAGCAGAGAGCCTGCTTCTTCCTCTCCCACTCCCCTTGCTTGTATTCCTTCTCTCTCTGTGTCTCTCTCTGTCAAATAAATAAAATATTAAAAACCAAAAAACCAGTGCTTTACACTATTATATCAAACACAAGGTACTCTTGGAGGTCTCTAGGGGTCATAGTTGTCAAGAAACTTTTCACACAGCTGAGATTTTAAGTTAGTATTTGAAATACAGAATTTTAATAGGAAGGGAGTGAGAAGAACAACTTTCTAGACTGGGAAGAACAGTCCAATGAGCGAATCATCTATAGGAAATTTACAGACACTGACCTTTCTATGAATTAGATAAACAATACAGATACAAAGCCAGATAACACCCTGGTCAGCCACTAGTATCAGTTAGGAGTTGAACATTGAATTTACATTCTTTCTTCACCTCTTCCTTTGCATGTTTGAAGTCTATAGATCTTTGTAAATAGATACGATTGGATTTTAATTATTTCACAGCCAAACCAGGTATATACAGTTTTCTTATCATAACTTCAACTTGTTTCTGATAAATTTCTGGTGTCCTCCTCTCCCTGTTAGCTGTAAAGATGTTCTTGCAGAGGAAGGAGAAGTCCATGTGGCATTATGCAGAGGACAAGGTGGGACTCCTGCTGATAAACCCAGGAGAGAATGGCACAACAGTTGGCAAGTGGTTGCCATGGCAGCTCTGGGGGGATTCATTTTAAGTGATGTGCATCCCTTCAGCTGTGAGGCTGTGCCAGGATACAAGTGCACTGGATACAGGTGGGTAGTAACAGACCTATTTACCGTCTAAACCTTTTTTATCTCTCGTACTAATAATGAAAAAAAAAATCTGTTAGGCCAAATTTCCCTACCAATTTCCTGCTTCATTCTCTAGAAATACTTGCTTTTAAAAATAATGACAGTAAGGGGCACCTGGGTGTCTCAGTCATTGGGCATCTGCCTTCAGCTTCATTCGTGATTCCAGAGTCCTGGGATCAAGCCCTGCATCGGGCTCCCTGCTCAGCGGGAGGCCTGTTTCTCCCTCTCTCGCCCCCTCTGCTTGTGTTCCCTCTGTAGCTGTGTTTCTGTCAAATAAATAAATAAAATCTTTACAAAAAAATAAAAATAAAATTAATGACAATAAATCAATTAATTAATTTAAAAAATGACAGGCTCCTTACTTGCTGACTATTTTGCCAGGAGTCAAGATAAGTCCTTTCATGTAGAAGGTGCTTTGAACCATATCTTCACCCGGAGCTTACCCTTTGAAGGTCCACAACTCAGAATCTTCAAGACCAAAGTGGGTGATCGGTGGTTTTCCTTTCCAGAACCAGAAGCACTTGTAGGAAAGTTGAACAGGTAACCTGCAGTTTTACCAGTAATTACTTCTATCTCTAGCTGTATCCTGATTAGCTTGATGGCAACCATATATTGAATGGATGCTATATAAGTTGTTAATGATGTTGGTGCTATGAATACTTGTCAGTCTAGACTTACACAAGCCTTTTTAGAATTAAAATTTGTGTGATATCTCATACAAATGGTGGCTGTCACAGTTCTGAAACACTTGATATCTGTTTCTGGTAGGTAATTTTTTTTTAATTTGCTTTTAGGATCACCTTAAGGGTAATTCTTTTCTATACAGCTATTTGTGTTTTTAATTCTGGATCCATTATAATTATTTATTATTTGAAGTTAAAAAGTTATTTTTATGTGTGTTTAAATAGAGGTTTCCTAGAAGCACCTTCTTGTCATCCTGTCAGAACCATTAATGAGAAACTCATTGCTGAATTGGGCAAAGCCTTCCCTCTGAAGAGGCTGAAGTGTTCCTTCCCTTTGCTACCAGAGGGAAGCACCAGTGTTCTCACTTCCTGGAACTGTGACAGTTTGTCGGCTGCCTTTTGGATTAGTCTCTGTGAAGATAACTCAAATTCTGAGTTCCTGACTGGCCGGACAACACAAGACATAGAGGACTTTCTGGTGTTATTTTCAGAATTTAGCCTTCTCAAGGATCCTGGAAGAAACAGCAAGGAAGAAGCTCATGAAGAAATCTATGGCCAAACCAAGGTCTGCCTTAGACCTTCTCTCCTAGTTCATGTTCATGCTGTCATCCAAGCACCAGACTTCCTCCCAGGTTCCCTGTATGTCCTCAGTGGACCTGTCTTTCGGAAGTGCCACATCTTGCCTTTCACAATGCCAGCATTTCATGAGACTTTATTTATCCTTGGGTTTAATAAAAATCTGAAGGATGGTTATCTTCAGTCACTACTGGATCATCTGAAGGGCACTCTCCATAGCCTTCTGACCCAGACATTGCTGGAGGACTCTAAGCTGAGCAGTTCAGTGGAATTTGTCTTTCAACCAAATGGGAAAGATTATGTTATTAATGTGAAGTCTCATAATTTTGGCTCAGATTGTGCCAAGGATCTGATTGTTGGGTCTGTCACTACATCTGCTACAAGCATTACATGCAAGGACCAGCGTTTTATGTTTGTATCTGTGAACTTGGACCTACTAGCCATGCTTGTCTGGGGTATCTCTGACTGGAGGATGTTGTGGACCTTTGATCGTCGTTTCTTGAAGAATTTTGTTCCTGGGAAAATAGAATCATTTAAAAGCTATTGCCTGTATCCCCCATGCTATGTGCATGATATTAGTTTTTGGTTAGATGAGAAGAAAGAATTTGATGAACTAGAGTTTCACACAGTGGCCCGAGCAGTATCCCAGGACACTGTCATATCCATAAAATTCCTTAGTAGTTTCCAGCATCCAGAGACTCAACAGGTCAGTCTCTGCTATAGATTGACTTACCAGACATGTGACAAGGCCCTTACCCAGCAGCAGGTGGCATCAATGCAGTCCCAGTTTAGGAAAGAGATTCAGCAAAGACTACATGTAATACCTCGGTAGTTTTTTACTTCTCCAGAGTGATCCTTGTGGGTATGGGTGCGGGTACAGATGAAAAAGACCAATTTGGGGGCACCTGGGTGGCTCAGTCGGTTAATCATCTGCCTTCGGCTCAGGTCATGATCTCAGGATTCTGGGATGGAGTCCCACATCAGGCTCCCTGCTCAGCAGGGAGTCTGCTTCTCTCTCTCTCTCCGACCATCCCCCCTGCTTGTGTGCACTCTCTCTTTTCAAATAAAATATTTAAAAAAAAGACCTATTTGTAAGTGGTAGTCCTTTCTGGACTGTGTTTTTCTGTAAAATCTTTTACCTTGTGACTCTAGCCAATGTTGGTTGACACTAAAGAAACTTGGGGCTCTGTCACTTAGACTATAATATGGTTGGTGACCTTTGAAGTGTACTATATTTTGATCCTGAGTCATGACTAGGAAACTAACAAAACAGAGTCTTGTATATTAGATGCTTTACTCATGAAGATGCAATAGAACTTCAGTGTCATATTTATATTTTTTCTCTACTGCTAGTTCCTTTTCCTTTAACCCAATATGTATTATCTCACTAAATCAATGTATGAGAGTGGTTTTTGGAGTCAGATCAATATTTGTGAGCTTGGGTAAGTTGAAAGTGCTCCATAGTTGGTATTGGTATCATCATGAGAACATTAATTCTATGGTTGACTATTTCTTTTTAAAGATTTTATTTATTTGACAGAGAGAAACACAGCCAGAGAGGGAACACAAGCAAGGGGAATGAGAGAGGGAGAAGCAGGCTTCCTGCCAAGCAGGGAGCCCGATGTGGAACTTGGTCCCGGGTCTCGGGGATCATGACCTGAGTCGAAGGCAGTCGCTTAACCAGCTGAGCCACCCAGGCGCCCCTCCATGGTTGACTATTGTTGAAGTCATGGCACTAATTAATATGAGATTTAGAATTCACACTTGGGTTTGTTTGATTCTAAAGCCCATGTTCCTTCTCCCATTGTTACTTCTTTCCAGTTTTCTTCACTAGTAACCCCTTTGCTATGATTAACCATCAACTTTGACCTCTTAGATTTTGGAGCCTTCTGTTGTAAGCATTTCTCGAGACACTGGGAGGTTGTCTCAGCCCAAGACTCTACAGAATGGAGTCCTCTAATGTTGATGTATGTTCCTGTTAATTAATAGGCTCCATAGATCGGAATTATATTGTTAACTCTAGGGCGAAAGTAACTGTCTTATTTATTCTTGTATTTGGAGGAAAGCATGTAGAAAGGCAACAGTGGAAGCCAGGGTACAAACTAGGAGGTAATTATGCTAATGCCAATGAGAGATAATGGTGACCTGGACAAGGATAGTAAGATGTTGAGCTGGGTAATATATTTTTTAAAAGTTTTAAAAATATTTTCATTTATTTATTTGACAGAGATATCACAAATAGGCAGAGAGGCAGGCAGAGAAAGGGGGAGGCAGACACCCCGCTGAGCAGAGAGCCTGATGTGGGACTCGATCCCAGAACCCTGAGATCATGACCTGAGCCGAAGGCAGAGGCTTAACCCTCTGAGCCACCCAGGCGCCCCAGGCTGGATAATATTTAAAAGGGTTTGCTGATGAACTGTATATGTATGGGTGAAGGGTGCGGGGCTAAAGAAACAGGAATCAAGCAGGACTGATTGCTTGATTTTGACTTGGAAGAATAGAAGTATCATTAACAGGGATGGGAAAATTGGCATAACATTTTGGGGACTGGGATAAAAAATCAAGGGATCTCTTATGGACACATTTATTGCTTGTCTTTCTACACAGACTATAAGCTAATTGAGGGCAGGTAATGTGATTTATAGCTTCTTTGTTTTAATTTTTATTAGTACACACACACACACACACACTGGGTGGGGATGGGGGATTGCAGAGGCAGAGCAAGAGAGAGAATCTCAAGCGGGCTCCATGCCCAGTGCTGAGCTTAATGTGAGGCTCGATCTCATGTCCCTGAAATTGTAACCTGAGCCAAAGCCAACTATTGGATGTTTAATCAACTGACCCATCCAGGTGTGCCTGATGTATTGCTTTCTTTTATTCCTAATGGTGCCTAGTACAAGGACAAGGTAGCATTTGAGGGAGATCTTAAAATAAGGGCAGTGAGTAATAGGATGGGAGGATCGTTAGGCAAGGAAGTGGGCCATCCCAGGCAAAGGTATAGATAAGGGAGCAGTTGGGGCACTTTTCAGTTTAGTTAATTGGAATGTAAACGTGCATAGAAAGGTGGTGGGAGATAAGATTAGAAAAGTAGGTTAGGGCTAGATTTAGCTGATGAAAGACAAATGCTAGAATACAAATTTGTACTTCATTTTGCAGACAATGGGAGAACCAGTGATTAAGGAGGCAATACAGAATAGTGCTTTTGAAAATTAATTGGACGGTGTTGCATAGGGTGAATTGAGATGAGGGGCCTCTGTAAGGATGCTATTGTAGTACTCCTAGTTAGAGGCAGGCATGCATTAGAGTGAAATGAAGGGGAATGAAAAAGGGATGTCTGTAGGAGATAGGGCTAAGCTGGGATGTCTGAACTCGGTACCTAATAATTACCTATTGGAACTGAGCAATATAATCAATCTCCATTTTCAATATTTGTGAATTTTTAGTATGAAATAGTAATCTGGGATCCTGTCAAGTTCAGCACTCCCTCTCTATAACGTTGTAAGTATATAGCAGTGAATATTAAGTTGATGGTCATTTAAGTTTTAAAAAATTTATTTTTATTTATTTGAGAGAGAGAGAGAGAGAGCATGAGAGGGGAAAGATCAGAGGGAGAAGCGGACTCCCTGCTGAGCAGGGAGCCAGGTGTGGGGCTTGATGCGGGGCTCAATGCTCAATTGATCCCTGGACTCCAGGATCATGACCTGAGCTGAAGGCAGGTGTTTAACCAACTGAGCCACCCAGGCGCCCCTGGTCATTTAAGTTTGAACACCTTCTAAAATAACTTCATTTTTACTCACTCCTTCACATTTCATGTACATGTTGTCCTATTTTGCATCCTTTCATTTTGTGGGCCCCTTTCACTAATTTTTTAGATATAATTGATTTTACTACTTTTGTCTTTTAAACTTCATCCTAGCTTTATAAGTGATTACTATCTTTATGTTTGCTTTTACTCATGAAATTTTTTCCTTCCATAACTGTCTTCTACTTATTGCCACCTCCCTTTACAGAAGTCCTTTTAACATTTCTTGTAAGGCCCATATCAGCACTCCCTGTACAAACGTTTCCGCCACTGCTACAGAGTTCCATGGGATGGGATAAAACTCTGTGATTTGAGGGAGTGGGCGGGAAATCAGGAACAGATGAATAACCCCTGAGAGTCAGAGGTGTGCTATCACTTGATTCCTCTTGATCTCCTGGTGGGAAAAGCATGGCTTTGTAATAAGACAGACCTGAGTTGGAATGGGGCTCCACCATTTCCTAGGTATGCAATCTTGGGCCTCAGTTTACTTATTGATAAGAACAAGGTGGTTGTATTACATTTTAAAAGGATAAAGTATGTAAAACGCTTAGCGAATTGCTGTAGTAGCAACGGCAGTGCCAGGTCTATGGTTGATTTGTAGCACAGAATTTCTTCAGGCTTTCATTTTTCTTATTTATATTCTGCCATTATAGCTTTGTGTCTCTGAAGCAGTTAATTAGCTACAGGCTGTCTCTATCACGCTCCCCAAAAGAGAGGGCAAGGTGTAGTGACCCTTTAAGGACCTCCCCTTTCATCTGCAGCTGTGCTATTATCTTTAATTGGATAAATACCTCTGCCGTGGTAGAGTTGGCTAGCTACTTTGCATTTGTGCTGAAGACTGGAGGAAGAGAGAGTGGGATGGAGAGCGGAATGCCCAGAGTCACAAATATGTGGGAGGGATAGCTGGTGGTGAAAGTCAAGTCTCAGGTCTTATTTCTTTCGTACTTGGGATTTGCCCCACTTGGCCCAATAACGCTATAATTTAGTCCTCTCTGCGCATGTCAAGGTCTTTTGTCCCTCGGCGGACACCGTTGCCAGCCAAAGCTATGTCTCCGCGCTCGCGGCCTTCGTAGGGTACCGAGTTGTACCTTTTTTCCGCGCCTGCCATGGCGAGCCGAGGGGCTCGTCAGCGCCTGAAGGGGAGCGCGAGCAGCGGCGGGGACACGGTCTCGGCTGCGGACAAGCTGCGGGAGCTGCTGTGCAGCCGTGAGGCGAGCGGCGCGGAGCCCCGGACCGAGTAGGTGTGCGGGCGCGGCGGGGGCGTGGCGGCCGGGCAGCGGGGCGCGGAGGTGGCCCCGGAGGGTCTCCTCCTGCAGCGGCTGCCTCTTCCCCCGCGTACTTCTGCTCTTCCTGAGCGGATCACGTCCGGTCTTCGCCCCGCCCTGGGTTCCCCGTTTCGCGTCTCGTGTTTCTCGGGAAGAAAGCCTGGGAGGGAGGCTCCGAGGCTGCTGGCCCAGGCCCCGAGCGGGCTGATGTGGTGGTGTTTGACTTGGCCGAGCGTCAGTGGAGACGCTGGCAGGAGCAAAGAGCAGACCCTTCCCGGCTGTTTCCCTCTTTCCTTCATTGCCCGCAAAGTCCTAACCCCTTATTCTTCAGTGTCGGCCCCACAACCACTGGCACCTGCAACCGCCTCTCTCCCCAAGCCCGGGGCATTGCGGCTTAGGACCGCATTAAAGGAACGGTCAACATAGGGAATTGGAGGGGGTTATGCGCTTTGCAAAAATTAGGCCTTTGTGCATTTGAACAAGTGGAGAAATGAATGAAGATGTGGAAAATAATGGCCTTGTTAAGAGAAGAAGGAAAAAGAGAACAAGAACTTTGTGGCTTTCAAGGAGTGTCATCGAGGCAATGAGTTAAAGAGCATGAATGAATGAGTTTACGCATTAAAAGCAGGAAGTGGAAAGAGTAAGATTAGTTAAGGTTTTCCTCCCTTCTGTGTTCTACTTAGAACAACTAACTTTTAAGGTGAATTACACTTTGTGCTTCGATGTCCTTGCCATTCTTGTCGTTTCTCTCTTGAACCACTTTTTAGTAGGTCTTTCGGACACTTCCTCCCTTTGCTTCTGAGCAGGTTATCTGGGAACAAAGGAGGACAAGTTTGGGCACCTGAAGGATCTACTGCTTTCAAGTGTCTCCTCTCAGCAAGGTTATGTGCTGCTCTCCTGAGCAACATCTCTGACTGTGATGAAACATTCAACTATTGGGAACCAGTAGGTGATTTCTTTAGTTTTTTTTTTTTTTTTTTTTTTTTTCTTGATTTCACTGCTTGAGACCATGTTGCCAATCAGGATACAAATAATATGTGTGATGGATAGTAAAGCAGCTTTATTTTCAATTTTATATTCCAAGCTGATGATTTACCTGTCTTGAGGGCCATAGGAAAATGGGGCTTTTTTACAAAAAGATGTAATTTGTAACTTTCTTAAATTTATTTTAAATCGAAATAATACTTCAAAATAATTTTTAAAGTTAACAACTACTACAAAACTTAAAGAGAAAACAGTAGCTCTCTGTTCCACTTCTCATAGCCAAATCCTAGTCCCTAGAGGTGACTACTTTTTCAGTTTTTTTTTTAATTTTTTCTGATGTTTGCTAAAATAAAAAATGTTATTAAATGGTATGCTTGTATTGCTATTTCATAATTTATATATATATTTATATATATATGTCTGCTGACTTTCTATCACAGAAAATTCAGAGGTGAAATATTCTGATCCTCTTTTGCTTTAAAAAATGCTTAACATAGGGGCGCCTGGGTGGCTCAGTTGGTTAAGCGACTGCCTTCAGCTCAGGTCATGATCCTGGAGACCTGGGATCGAGCCCCACATCGGGCTCCCTGCTCAGTGGGAAGCCTGCTTCTCCCTCTCTCCTGCTTGTGTTCCCTCTCTGGCTGTGTTTCTGTCTGTCAAATAAATAAAATCTTAAAAAAATGCTTAACATAAGTGGTTTGAGGAAAATAGAAGGTTTAGAGTTTCTCTGGGCTAATGAGTATTTGAGAGGGACAGAATGAGGGGGGGAGGGGGAGGAGGGGAGAGAGAGAAAGAGAAAGAGAAAGAGAGAGAAGCAGATTTCCTGCTGAGCGGGAAGCCTGATGTGGACTCCATCCCAGGACAGGGAGATTATGACCTGAGCCCAAGGTAGATGTTTAACCTACTGAGCTACTGAGGCACCCCTTGGCTAATGAATATTTCAAAACAAAAAACAAAAGAACTAAAGGGTAAAATTCAAGCTTTTGACATTGACCAAACAATAATCTTTTAGAAATTAAAATGTCCTAATATTCAGTATTAGATCATTTTGATTCTTATGTATTAATAACAAATCTTATTGAGAATTTCAGCATTTCTGTGTACCTTTGTCTTACTCATATTTTTTTTTTTGCTTGAAAACTTCACCTGTATGCTCTTAGCAAGGATTTTTGGCCAATTTAACCCTGAATCTGTTTTGTACTTTCAGACACACTACCTCATCTATGGGAAGGGGTTTCAGACTTGGGAATATTCCCCAGTTTATGCTATTCGCTCCTATGCTTACCTGTTGCTTCATGCCTGGCCAGCTGCATTTCATGCAAGAATTCTACAGACTAATAAGGTAAGGGTAGACCAACCTGGGAGCAATTACAGCTGATCAAGAGATGAGTCTCTGGAACAGTTTTCAGAAAAGGACAAAATAGATTGGTAGGTAGGCGAGGACTTTTTGAAGAGTAATCATTTATTTAACAAACATTAATGGAGCAACTTTGTAAAAATTTCTTATTTTAATTCCAGGATAGGTAACATGCAGTGTTACATTAGTTTCAGGTGTAAAATACAGGGATTCAACAATGCTATATATTACTATATGCTAGTCACATAAGTGTATTTTTAATTCCCACCACCTGTTTCATTCATTCCTGCTTCCCCTTCCCTTTGGTAACCATCAGTTTGTTTTCTGTAGTTGAGTCTGTGTTTTAGGTTTGTCTCTTTTTTTTTGTTTCTTTTGTTTCTTCCATATATTCCAAATATGAGTGAAATCATATGGTATTTACACATTTGCAAATGACAAAATTTCATTCTATTTTAAGGCCAAATAAGATGTGTGTATATACCACCTCTTTATTCATCTGTCAGCGGACCCTTGGGCTGCTTCCATAATTTGGGTATTGTAAATAATGCTGCAGTAAACACAGAAGTGCATATATCCTTTCAGTTTAGTGTTTTTTGTTTTCTCTGGGTAAATACCCAGTAGTGTAATCACTGGATCCTGTGGTAGTTGCATTTTTAAATTTTTGAGGAAACCTCCATGTTCACTGACTGTTTTCACAGTGCCTGCACCAGCTTCTATTCCCACTCATGTACACGAGTTCCTTTTACTCCACATCCTGAGCAACACCTTTTTCTTGTGATTTTGACCATTCTGACAGATAGAAGGTGATAACTCATCGTGGTTTTGATTTGTGTTTCCCTGATGAGCGATGTTGAACATCTTTTCATGTGTCTGTTACCATATGCATGTGTTCGTTGGAGAAATGTCTATTTATGTCTTCTGTCCATTTGTTTTTTAAGACTTATTTTAGAGGGTGCCTGGGTGGCTCAGTGGGTTAAAGTCTCTGCCTTCAGCTCAGGTCATGATCTCAGGGTCCTGGGTCCGAGGCCTGCATCTGGCTCTCTGCTCGGCGGTGAGCCTGCTTCCTCCTCTCTGCCTACTTGTGATCTCTCTGTCAAAAAAATAAATAAAATCGTAAAAAAAAAAAAAAAAATTAGAGAGCACACACAGAGGGAAGGGCAGAGGGAGAGGGGGAGAGGGGGAGAGGGAGAATCCTGAAGCAGGCTCCCTGCTGAGCTGGGAGCCCAATGTAGGGCTTGATCCCAGGTCCCTGAGGTCATAACCTGAGCTGAAATCAAGAGTTGGCTGCTTAACCAACTGAGCCACCGAGGTGCCCGGACCTTGGCCATTTTTTAAATTGGATTATTTGTTTTTTTTGTTTGTGTTGAGTTGTAGAAGTTCTTTATATACTTTGGATACAAACTGATGGGCCAGATTTTGTCTGGTAGGCACGTTAAGTGCTGTGAATGTAACAGTGGCCAAATTCCCGCCCTCAGGGAATTCATAGGTTAATGGGGAAGATGAATATAAATGTATTTATTTATTATAATTATAAATGCATTAGGTCTTTTGAAGGAAAAGTACAGTGTGCAGTGAGATAGCATATTAGGAGAGCCTAATTTTAACAGTGCTGAAGGATAATTAGGAGTTAATGGAGACCTAACCTGATTACTTTTCAGAGATTTGACTGTGGTGGGTCTTGGCATGGATATCTTTGGGTTTATCCTGTTTGGAATTTACTAACCTTCAATCTCTAGGCTTATGTCTTTTGCCAAATTTGGGAAGATTTTAGCTGTTATTTTTCTGAGTACTTTGTCAGCCCTGCCCTGTTTCTCCTCTCCTGAGATTCCAATGATATCAGTGTTACATGTTTAATTATAGTCCCACAGGTGTCTGAGGCCCTATTCATTTAAATATTTTCTCTGTGTTTATTGAGCAATTTCTGATCTTCCAATTCACTGATTGTTTCCTCTGTCCCTTCCATTCTGCTGTTGAGCCTATCTGTTGAGTTTTTATTTTGATTGTTGTATTTTTTCAGTTTTAAAATTCCATCTGGTTTTTCTTAATGTGTTCTGTTGCTTTACTGCAACTTTGTATTTCATGTTTCCAGTGCTTGAGTGTTCATTAAAGCATTTTACAATGGTTCCTTTAAAGGTTTCAGATAATTCTAATTTTTATCTTATTTTGTTGGTATCTGTTGGTTGGCTATTTTCATTCAGTTTGAGATTTTTTCCAAGTAATTTTAAGTTGAAATGTGGACATTTGGGGGATTATGAGACTCTGGATCTTATTCATTGGCCTGGCATGCTTCCTCTGCATCTCTGGGTCTTCTTGAAGCCTTCTCTTTTGTCTGGCTGCTCTTGATACCACTCTAGCAGGAGAAAGGGTGTTCTCTGCCTTTGTTGCTGCCAGGTGGAGGTAGAAGTTGAGGTTCCTCGCTAGGCTTTCCCTCTTGTGGGCAGGGTAGGCGTACTTCATTACTGCTAGGGTGGGATGAGGAGGTGAAGTCCAGACTTAGTCAGGTGGTCTCCACTGACGGTCCTGGCTTCCTACCGGGCCTTTGATAGCATGGGTGGGACTTAGGCTACTTTTTTTCCCTGGAGTGCTTTGCTGGAGTAGAGTGGTAATTGTCTGAAGGTTTTCTGTTGTGTTAGGCAACCCCTTTCTTGGCCTTCTGGTGAGATCAATCAGGCTTTGGTTAAATAAATAAAATTGTAAAAAAAAAAAAAAGATTTATTTTAGAGAGCACATACAGAGGGAAGGGCAGAGGGAGAGGGAGAGAGGGAGAATCCTGAAGCAGACTCCCTGCTGAGCTGTTACCTATTCACATCTTTTGGCTGTTATTCAGTTGGGTTTTGGTTAGTGTTTGTGCTCATTGGCATTTTCTAGCTACTGACTTCTTTAGTTCTAAGTCTGGAATGTAGAATACGAAGGAAAATCCAGGGGACTTACCATTATGTTTCTCCTCTGGTCATAAAGTCCCAAAGCAGTCTGCTGCCTTCTCTTTACCTTGAATTGTCACAGGTTTACTTTACCTATAATGTCCAGAGTTTTTGGTTTTACCGAGCAGGAGAAAAAGGGAAAAGTATGGCTAATCCATTTTCCATGAAGCAGAAGTCTCTGATGAGAGAACTAGAGCATGGGTAGGAATCATCTAGGTGAAGGAAGAATGGGGATGAGGGAATAAAGCCATGAGGCTGGGAAGAGGGCCAGTATGGCCTTCTTGTATAAATAGGCTTAATGCTTGGAAGAGACAATGAGCTGTGGAGTGGGTTTCATGATACTGAATGGTAGGAGGAGGCCAGATTTATACAACAGCTGTTAAGTTCTAGTAAGCAGTTAGACTTTTATCCCCCCAAGGGCTTTCTGAAGCCGTCTAGAGGTTTTAGGAGAGACATGATTGCATATGAATTTTAGACTGAAAAGAATCGCTTCTCGGACTTTTGGCCAACGTCAAGTGTAGACTGATATGAAAGGTAGCACCTTAGCAAATGATAGAACTCTGTCCTTTTCTTCCCTATCCAGTAGTTAATTTCTGGTTTTTAGAACTTAGCAGAGGAAAGGTGTACAGGAGAGGTCTTAGTAGAGAAATAACAATATGCAATGCTTAAGGCTTTTGTGTCCTTTTGGTTAACCACCATCACTTCAGGTTTGACATGTTCAAGGAATCCTTCATCTCCTATCACTTTTCCTCTTACATGAGCAGAAAGCAGAACAGGAATGAAGATTTCCCATGTTTTTCCTTTTAATCTCCTTCCTGTTAGGTTTTGTCAGTGGAAGCCAACAGGAGGCCACTTGACAAGGAGGAATTAGAGCTTGTGGAGTCCCAGCCCCAATATCATGCCGAGTAGAGAGGGTGGATTGTTGCTGAAAGACAATGGATAATTGGCACCCCTAGTGATGGTTACCTTTCCAACTTCTTGCCACCCAAAATAAGAATACCTTTGTTTTATCTCCCTGTGGATCTGGTTATCAGTTTCTCTGAATTATATATTCAGCAGTGGGATTCTGTGTGTGTGGAGAGAAGCTACTTAATTTCATGGAGTATTGCCAGATTCCTCCCAGCATGGCTATTCAGTTATACACTTCTGCAACAATATTCATGTTTCAGCCTCTCCACAGCTCCTGAGCACTTGCTGATTTTTGCCCTTTTCATGTATGTGAAACGTTTCTCATTTTAATTGCATTTCTTTGATTACTCATGAGGTGCAACATTTTCATTTGTCATTCATATTTCCTTTTCTGTGAATTACCTATTCACATCTTTTTGGCTGTTTTT
>PITA01011033.1:0-21923 GCA_004023965.1 Spilogale gracilis
TGATGGATTCCTGCCTCATGTTGAGGTCTTTCATCCATTTCGAGTTTGCCTTTGTGTGTGGTGTAAGAGAATGGTCTAGTTTCATTCTTCTATATGTAGCTGTCCAATTTTCCCAGCACCATTTATTGAAGAGACTGTCTTTTTTCCACTGGATATTTTTTCCTGCTTTGTCAAAGATGATTTGACCATAGATTTGTGGATTCATATCTGGACCCTCTACTCTGTTTCATTGGTCTATTTGTCTGTTTTTGTGCCAGTGCCATGCTGTCTTGGTGATCACAGCTCTGTAATAAAGCCTGAAGTCAGGTAATGTGGTGCCCCCAGCTTTGTTTTTCTTCTTCAACAATTCCTTAGCAATTCGGTTTTGGTTCCCTATAAATTTTAGGATTATTTGTTCCAGTGCTTTGAAGAATGCTGGTGGAATTTTGATCAGAATGGCATTGAAAGTATAGATTGCTCTGGGCAGTAGAGACATTTTAACAATGTTTATTCTTCTGATCCATGAGCATGGAATGCTCTTCCATCTTTTTGTGTCGTCTTCAATTTCTTTCATGAGTGTTCTGTACAGATCCTTAACTTCTTTGTTTAGCTTTATTCCTAAATATCCTATGGTTTTTGATACTATAGTAAATGGAATCGAGTCTCCAATTTCCCTTTCTATATTTTCATTGTTAGTGTATAAGAACACAACTGATTTCTGTGCATTGATGTTGTATCCTGCCACATTACCAAATTGTATGAGTTCTAGTAGTTTGAGGCTAGAGTCTTTTGGGTTTTCCACATAGAGTATCATGTCTTCTGTAAAGAGAGAGAGTTTAACTTCTTCTTTGCCAAGTTGAATACTTTTTATTTCATTTGTTGTCTGATTGATGTTGCTAGTACTTCTAACACTATGTTGAACAGTAGTGGTGGCAGTGGGCATTGTTGTCTTGTTCCTGATATCAGAGGGAAGGCCGTCAGTTTTTCCCCATTGAGAATGATATTCACTGTGGGTTTTTTGTAGATAGATTTTATGAGGTTGAGGAATGTTTCTCTATCCCTATTCTTTGAAGAGTTTTAATCAGGAATGGTTGTTGTATTTTGTCAAATGCCTTTTCTGCACCAATTGAGAGTACCATGTGGTTCTTCTCTCTGCCCTTAATTGATTTTTTCAGTCACCTTGATTGATTTGCGAGTGTTGAACCATCCTTGCATCCCTGGGATAAATACCACCTGGTCACGGTGAATAATCTTTTTAATGTATTGTTGGATCCTGTCAGCAAGGATCTTGTAAAGAATCTTGGCATCCATATTCATCAGAGATATTGGTCTGACATTCTCCTTTTTGATGGGGTCTTTGTCTGGTTTGGGGATTATAGTAATGCTGGCTTCATAGAAAGAATCTGGAAGTTTTCCTTCTGTTTCTATTTTTTGAAACAGCTCCTGGCGAATAGGTGTTATTTCTTCTTTGAATGTTTGGTAGAATTCCCCAGGGAATCTGTCTGGTCCAGGGCTCTTGTTTTTGGGGAGGGTTTTGATCACTGCTTCAATCTCGTTACTAGGTATAGGTCTATTCAGATAGTCAATTTCATCCTGTTTCAGTCTTGAAAATTTATATGTTTTCTGAATGTATCCATATATCTAGGTTGTTAAATTTATTGGCATACAATTGTTGATAGCAATTTCTTCTGATTGTTTCTATTTCCTTGATGTTAGTCATGATCTCTCCCCTTTCATTCACAATTTTATTAATTTGGGTCCTCTCCCTTTTCTTTTGGATTAGTTTGGTCAATGGTTTATCGATCTTATTAATTCTTTCAAAGAGCCAGCTTCTAGTTTCATTGATATGTTCTACTGTATCTCTAGTTTCTGATTCATTGATCTCGGTTCTAATCTTAATTATTTCCCATCTTGTGGGGTTGGTTTAATTTGTTGTTGATTTTTCTAGTTCTTTAAGGTGTAATGAGAGTTGGTGTATTAGGGATTTTTCAATTTTTTTGAGTGAGGCTTGGATGGCTATGTATTTCTCCCTTAGGACTGCCTTTTTTATATGCCATAGGTTTTGGATTGATGTATCTTCATTCTCATTGGTTTCCATGAAGTGTTGGAATTCAGGGTAACAATCATCCAAGCCATGGCTAACTTGGAAAAGAACATTAGTCTCAAGATAGAAGCTCTAATGACAGAAGTGAAAGCTGAGGTTAAAAAGGCTATTAATGAGATGCAATGTTATTTAAATATGCTAACAGCAAGAGTAAGTGAAGCTGAAAATCATATTAGTGATTTAGATTTAGTAAATGTAATAATAAGAAGGAACAAGAGAAGTCTTGGAAGAAACAGCTAAAATGCCATGAAAATAGAATTAGGGAAATAAATAATTTTATGAAATGCTCCAATATCAGAATTATTGGAATCCCTGAAGGAGTTGAGAGAGAGAGAAGCCTAGAAGATATAGTTGAAAAAAATCATGGATGAAAATTTCCCTAATCTGGGGAATGAAACAAATGTTCATGTCCTAGAGGCAGAGAGGACACCTCCCAATATCAATGAGGTCAGGAAAACCTCCAGGCACATAATTGTGCAATTCATGAATCAAAAAACCAAAGAATATGTCTTAAGGGCAGCTAGGGGGAAGCAATCCCTTACATATAGAGGGAGGACCATCAGAATAATGTCAGACTTATCCACAGAAACCTGGCAAGCCAGAAAGGGCTGGCAAGACATATTCAGGAAATTACATGACAAAAATATGCAACCAAGGATAATGTACCCAACAAGGTTGACTTTCAGAATGGAAGGAGAAATAAAGAGCTTCCAGGACCACCAAGCTCTAAAAGATTATGTGGCCACCAAGCCAACACTACGAGAAATATTAAGAAGCGTTCTATAAAAGAGAAATGAACCCAAGAGTGACACAGAACCGAAATTTACAGAGGTAATCTGTACAAACATGAACTTTATAGGTGACATGATGTCAATAAAAACATATCTATCAATAATCACTGTCAATATGAATGTCCTAAATGCTCCAATAAAACAGCATAGGGTTGCAGACTGGATAAAACGATAGGACTCATCTATATACTGTTTACAAGAGACACATTCTGAATCTAAAGACACTTCCAGATTGAAAGTGAAGGGATGGAGGACCATCTTTCATGCCAATGGATCTCAAAAGAAAGCTGGGTAGTAATTCTCATATCAGACAAATTGGATGTTATTCTAAAGACTGTAGTCAGAGACACAGAAGGATACTAGATCATTCTCAAAGGGTCTATACACCAAGAAGATCTAAAAATTGTGAATAATTGTGCTCCCAACATGGGAGCAGCCAACTACGTAAGCCAACTGTTAAGCAAAATAAAGACTCATATTGATACAAACACATTAATTGTAGATCTTAACACACCACTCTCAGCAATGGACAGATCATCTAAACTAAAAATCAACAAAGAAACAAGAGCCTTGAATGACATTGGACCAGATGGATCTCATAGATATATTCAGAACATTCCACCCTAAAACAGAAGAATACTCATTCTTCTCGAGGGCACATGGAACTTTCTCCAGAATAGACCATATACTAGGTCACAAATCAGGGCTCAACCGATACCAGAAGATTGAGATTATTCCCTGCATACTCTCTGACCACAATGCCGCGAACCTGGAACTCAAGCACAACAAAAAGTTCAGAAGAAAATCAAACACTTGGAAGCTAAAGACTATCCTGCTCAAGAATCTGTGGATCAACTAGGAAATCTTGTCTAATTTCTATTACTAGGCCTTCTAATACTATGTTGAATAAAAGTGGCAAGAATGGATGTACTTGTTTTGTTCCTGATTTTAGAGGAAATGCTCTCAGCTTTTCACCTTTGAATATGATGTTCATTATAGGTTTACATATGTGGTCTTCATTATGTTGAGATGTTACCTGTATGCCCACTTGTTTGAAAGTTTTTATTAAAAATGAATGTAAAATTTTATCAAATGCTTGTCTGCATCTGTTGAGAAGATCTTAAGGGTTTTCTTTTACCCTTTCTTTTGTTAATATATTTTATTTGTTGACTGATTTGCAGATATTGAACCATCCTTGCTTCATTGGAATAAATTCCACTTGATCATGGTATCTGATAATTTTAGTGTATTGCTGAATTCATTTGCCAGTATTTCATCAAGGATTTTTTTTTTTGAAGAATATTGTCCCCTAATTTTCTTTTTATGTGGTGTCTCTGTTTGGTTTTGGTATTAGGGTAATTCTGGTTTTGTAAAATGGGTTTGGAAGTATCTTTTCAGTTCAAAATTTTGGAATAGTTTGAGAATTATACATATTTCCTCTTCTTTAAATGTGGTAGAATTCATCTCTGAAGCTGTCTGGTCCTGGACTTTTGTTCACTGGCAGTTTTTTTGATGACCAATTCAATTTCATTACTAGTAATTGGTCTATTCAGATTTCCTACTTCTTCCTGATTCAGTTTTGGGAGGATCTGCTCCTAGGAATTTATTCACTTTCTCTAAGTTGTCCCATTTATTTGCATGAAATTGTACATAGTAGTCTCATGACCCTTTGTATCTCTGTGGTATTTGTTGTAACTCCTCTTTCATATAAAATTTTATGTGAGCCTTCTCTCTATTATTATTAGTAAATCTGGCTAAAGGTTTATCAATTTTTTAAAATATCTTCAAAGAACCAGCTACTAGTTTCATTAATAATATCTAGTCTTTTTGTTTTGTTTTGTTTCAATCTCCATTTTATTTATTTCTACTATGATCTTTATTGTTTTCTTCCTTCTATAAATTTTGCCTTTGTTTGTTCCTTTTCTGGTAAATTTAGGTGTCAATTTAAGTTGTCTATTTGAGGATTTTATTGTTTAATGAAGTAGGCCTGTATCACTATAAACCTCTTTGAATCACTCTTTTCTTTGAACCACTTTTGCTGTTTTGATCTGCATGTGGGGATGTTGTGTTTTCATTTTCATTTGTCACAAGTAATTTTTTTCCCTTCTTGATTTCTTTGTGGATCCGTTTTAGTAACATGCTGCTTAGCTTCCACATATCTGTGTTTATTTGTTTTCTTCATATAATTGATTTTTAATTTCATACCATCATGGTCACAAAGAGGCTTGATATGATTTCAATCTTTTTGAATTTAGTGAGACTTGTTTTGTGGGCTAATAGGTGATCTATCCTGAAGAATTTTTTATGTACACTTAAGAAGAATATCTATTCTGCTGCTTTTCAATAGAATGTTCTGTATATATCTTAAGTTATCTGAGTGTATCATTTAGGACCAATGTTTATTTACTGATTTTCTGTCTAAATTTTCTATCCATTAATGTAAGTGCGGTGTTAAAGTCCCTTATTCTCATATACTAGCAATTTCTCCTTTTCTGTCTCTTGTCATTTCCTTTACGTATTTCAGCGCTTCCATGTTAGATGCATAGGTATTTATAAATACTATGTCCTCGTTTTGAATTGATTTCTTTACCATTCTGCAATTTTTTTTGGTCTGGTATAAGTATAGCTACAGAGCTTGCGTTTTATTTCAATTTGAATGGAATCGTTTTCTCTATCCCTTTGCTTTCAATGTGTACATCTTTAGATTGTACCTCCTCAGTCTATAAGTAAGATATGCTCTTTTATGCATTAACCACCCTATGTCTTTTGATTTGTTCCATTTACACATGAAGTAATTATGGATAAGTACTTATGTTCTATATTGTTTTCTAATGTTTTTTTTGTAGTTCTCTGTTACTTTCTTCTTCTCTTGCTAACCTCCCTTGTGATTTGATTTTCCATACTGTTATGTTTGTATTTCTTTTTCTTTATTTTTTGTGTATCTGTTACAGGTATTTGGTCTGTGGTTACCATGAGGTTCATATATAACATCCTATGTATATAGACGTCTATTTTAAGTTGATTGTCACTTAAGTTTGTTTATTCCAAAGGCACAAAATTTTGGGAGACAGCTAAGATGGTGATGTAGTAGGAAGACCTTAGGTTCATCTCATCCCTCAAATGCAACTAGATAACTGTTAAACTATTCTAAGCACCCCAGAAATCAATCTGAAGAGTGATAGAACAAACTCCACAGCTAAAGAGAAAAGAAGCCATATCAAAGAAGGTAGGAAATTCAGAGACATGGTTTGGGAAGAAATGGATTACAGATACTGCAGAGGGGAGGAAGTTGTGGTAGCAGAGAAAAACTAGAGAGAGGGAGGAGCACACAGGAGAACACACAAGAAGAACATTTCCCCAAAGCCATTGACTGGGGAAATAAGATAGGCTGATTTTTGTGAGTTTTTGCAACCAGGAGTCAAATTCTGAACACTGGCTGCTTCCTTATACCAACTACCACACCTCTATATTCTGGCACAACTGCCTCTCTCAGACAAGCTTGCCTTAGTCCCAGCACAAGAAGCCTCTTCCCTAGAAGGCCAGAAGAAGCCTTCACATCACATATCCCAAAGAGTTTTGAAGGGCTTTAGTTCTAAGTGGAAATGGTATCAGGTCTCATTTCACAAACATACCAGCACACCAGGTTAAAAATGATCACATTCTAGCCAAGGATCAAACACTCCCCATTTCAGGAAAAGAGAGCCTCTTCATTGACCTGAAGGATAAAACAGCCAAAATACAACAGCAAAGTGCATGCATACCAGACATATTCCTTGAAACTCCAGGCCCTGGACAATATATGACCTTTTCTTCATAGAGTGAATACTCTTAGGAGCAAGAAACATAGTAACATAGTGGGCTTTTTGAACACAGAAGAAAGGAGAGACTTAGGTAAAATGCTAAGACAGAGGAATTCATTCCAAATAAAAGAACAACGTAAGGTCATGGCCCTATCACTAAGTGAAAGATATATAAATAACATGTCTTATGGAGAATTTACAGAAACAATAATAAAGATACTGACTGGGCTTGAGAAAAAAATGGAAGACTTCAGAGAGGCACTTACAACAGACACAAAAGCATTAGAAAAAGAATCACTCAGAAATGAAAAATGTAGTAACTGAAATTGAACATAGGCCTGATGCAATTAGCACAATGCTGGAAGAGACAGAGGAATAAATAAGTCATAGAGAAGACAAAGTAATGGAAAATAATAGTGAACAAAAAAAGAAAAGAAGAATTATGGAACAGGATAATAGACTTAGGGAAGTCAGTGGTTCCATCAAATGTAATAATATTTATATAACATGAGTCCCAGAAGAAGATGAGAGAGAAAAGGGGGCAAAAATTATTTGAGGAAATAGCTGAAAAATTCCCTAATCTGGGAACATAAATAGATATCCAGATATAGGAGGCACAATGAACTCCTATCAAAACCAACAAAACAGACCAACACAAAGACATATTATAATTAAATTTGCAAAAATATAACAATAAGAAAAAGATCTTAAAAGCAGCAAGACAAAAGAAGTCTCTGACTTACTGTGAAAGACCCATAGGCTAGCTGCAGATCTCACAACAGAAACTTGGCAAGCCAGAAGAGAGTGGCATAAATGGTGCTGACTGACAAAAATCTGTAGCCAGGGCTGCAGCAGGGCTATCACTCAGAATAGAAGGAGAGATAGAGAGTCCCAGACAACAAAAACTAAAGGAGTTGTGCCAAAATATTTCTTATGCCCTACAAGAAATATTAAAAGGGACTTGGAGTGGCACGAAAAGTCCACAACTGACAAATCTGAGAAATGAACAGAGAAAATATCCACAAACAGCAACAAGAAATAAAATGGCACTAAATACCTATCTGTTAATAATAACTCTAAATATAAATGGGCTAAAAGCTCCAATCAAAAGGCATAGGGTATCAGAATAGATTAAAAAAAAAAAGACTTATCTATATACTAACTACTAGAGTCTCATTTCATACCTAAAGACAGATGGAAAGTGAGGCAATGGAGAAATATTTACCATGCAAATGGATTTCAAAAGAAAGCCAGAGTAGTCATAACTATATCAGACAAACTAGACGTTAAACCAAAGGTGGTAACAAGTGATGAAAAACAGCACTACATTATGGTTAAGGGGACAATCCAACAAGAAGATCTAATAATTGTAAATATTAATGCACCCTACATGGGAATACCAAATATAAAAAATAATCATTAATAACCATAAAGGAGCTCATTGATAATAATGCAATAATAGAAGGAGATTATAACACCCATATACATTATTTACAGATTTACAGATCATCTAAATAGAAAATCAGCAGGAAATAATGGTTTTTAATGACACACTGGACCAGATGGACTTAACAGATATATTCAGAACATTCCATCCTAACACAGAATACACATTCTTTTCAGGTGTACATAGACACTCTCCAGAATAGGTCATATATTAGGTCACAAATCAGGCCTCAAGAAATGCACAATAACTGAGATTACATCATCATGTTTTTTTGACTGCAGTGCTATGAAACTTGAAGTCAATCACAAGAAAAAAATTGGAAAGACCACAAATACATGGAGATTAAACAATGTGCTACCAAACAATGACTAGGTCAACCAGGAAATTAAAGAAATTAAAAAATACACGGGCACAAATGAAAATGAAAACATAATGGTCCAATAACATTGAGAGGCAGCAAAATTGGTCCTAAGATGAAATACACAGTAATATTGGCCTACCTTAAGAAGTAAAGAAGTTTTCTAATAAGCAATCTAAACTTCCACCTAAAGGAGCTAGAAAAAGAACAACAATGAAGCTTAACACAAACAGAAGAAAGGAAATAAGATTAAAGAAGAAATAAATGATATTGAAGCTGAAAAACCAATAGATCAGGTCAATGAAAACAAGGGCTGATTCCTTGAAAACTTTAATAAAATTGATAAACCCCTAGCCAAACTTATCAAAAAAATAGACAGAATCCAAATAAATAAAATCACAAATGAGAGAAGAGAATCAACACCACAGAAATACAAACAATTATAAGCAAATATTATGGAAAATCTATATGCCAACATACTGGACTACCTGGAAGAAATGGATAAATTCCTAAAAACATATAAACTACCAAAATGAAACAGGAAAAAAAATACAAAACTTGAACAGACTCATAACCAGCAAAGATATTGAATCAGTAATCAAAAAATTCCCAACAAACAAAAGTCCAGGGCTCGAATGCTTCATAGGTGAATTCCACCAAACAATTAAAGAAGAATTAATACCTATTCTTCTCAAACTATTCAAAAAATAGAAATGAAAGGAAGACTTAAAATTCATTCTAGGAGACCAGCATTTCCATAATACCAAAACCAGATAAAGATTCTAGTAAAAAACAAAAAGGAAGAAGAAGAAGAAGAAGAAGAAGAAGAAGAACTACTACTACTACTACTACTACTACTACTACTACTACTACTACTACAGGCCAACATATCTGATGATGATGTTTACAGAAATTCTCAATAAAATACTAACAAAAGAAATTCAACACTGCATTATAAGAATCATTCAGTATGCCCAAGTGGGATTTATTTCTGGGCTGCAAAGAGCAGTTTAATATTCACAAATTAATCAAACTGAACACCAGATTTATAAAAGAAAGGATAAGAACCATATGATCCCTTCAATAGATGCAGAAAAAGCATTAGACAAAGTACATCCATTCATGATAAAAAATCCTCAGCAACATAGGTTTAAAAGGACCATACCTCAATATGATAAAGGTCATATAAAAAATACACAGCTAACATCATATTCAATGGAGAAAAACTGAGAGCTTTTCTCCACTGTAAGGAAGAAGATAGGGATGTCCACTCTTACCACTGCTATTTAACATACTACTAGAAGTCTTAGTCATAACAATCAGTTAACAAAAATAAATTAAAGAATCCAAATTGGCAAAGAAAGAAGTCAAATTTTTACCATTTTTAGATAACATGGTACTCTCTATAGAAAACCCAAAGACTCCACTAAAAAATTGCAAAACTGCTACATAAACTCACTAAAGTTAAAGGATACAAAATCAATGTGCAGAAATCTGTTGTATTTCTATACACCAATAATGAAGTAACAGAAAGAGAAATCAAGGACTCAATCCCATTTACCACTGAACCAAACATCATAACATACCAAGGAATAAACCTAACCAAAAAAGTGAAAGATTTGTACTCTGAAAATTATAAAACACTGATGAAATTGAAGATGACACAAAGAAATGGAAACACATTGCATGTTCATGGATTGGAAGAACAAATATTGTCAATATGTCTATATTACCTAAAGCAATGCACACATTTAATGTAATCACTGTCAAAATACCAACATCATTTTTGATAGAGCTAGGATCCACAATCCTAAGATTTGTATGGAAGCACAAAAAAAACCTGAAAAGCCAAAGCCAATTTGAAAAAGAAAAGTAAAGCTAGAGGCTTCACAATCCAGACTTTAAGTTATATTACAAAGTTGTAGAGATCAAAACAATATGGTTCTGACACCAAAAAATGACACATAGTTCAATGGAAGAGAATAGGAAACCCAGAAAAGAACCTACAACTATATGGTCAATTAATCTTCAACAAAGCCAAGAAGAATATCCAATGGGAAAAGCACAGTCTGTTAAACAAAGGGTGTGGGGGAAATTGGACAGTGACATTCAAAAGAATGAAACTTTCTTACACCTTAAACAAAAATAAATTCAAGGTTGATTAAAAATCTAAATGGGGGGTCGCCTGGGTGGCTCAGCTGGTTAAGCAAATGCCTTCGGCTCAGGTCATGATCCTGGAGACCCGGGATCAAGTCCCACATCGGGCTCCCTGCTCGGTGGGAAGCCTGATTCTTCCCTCTCTCACTCCCCCTGCTTACGTTCCCTCTCTGGCTGTGTTTCTCTCTGTCAAATAAATAAAAAATCTTAAAAAAAAAATCTAAATGGGACACTTGAAACCTTAAAAATCCTGCAGGAGAACACAGGCAGTAATCTCTTTGACATCAGCCATAACAACTTCTTATTAGATATGTCTCCTGGGTGAGAAAAACAAAAGCAAAAATAAATTATTGGAACTTCATCAAAATAAAAAGCTTCTGCAGAGCAAAGGAAACAATCACCAAAACTAAAAGGCAACTTATGGAATGGGAGAAGATATTTGCAGGTGACATATCGGATAAAGGTTAGTATCCAAAATATTAAGGACTTACAAAATACAACACCCCCAAAATGAATAATCTAATTTAAAATAATGGGTGGAAGATATGAATAGACATTTCTCTAAAGAAGACATACAGACTGCCTACAAACACACTCAACCTCACTCATTGTCAGAAAAATACAAATACAATGAAATGTCACATCACAGCAGTCAGAATGGCTAAAATCAACAATACAAGGAATGGGTGTCAGTCAGGATGCAGAGAAAGGTGAACTCTCTTGCATTGTCGGTGGGAATAGCAAACTGGTACAGCCACTCTGGAAAGCAGTATGGAAGTTCACCAAAAAGGTAAAACTTATAATAAAGCAATTGGACTACTATATATTTACCCAAAAATACTAAGTAAAAGGATAGATGTGCCCCAATGTTTATAGCAATATTATCTATAAGAGCCAAATTATGGAAACAGCTCAAGTGTCCATTGACTGATGAATGGATAAAAAGGAGGCAGTACATGTATACACTGAAATATTACCATAAAAATATTGCCATTAAAAAGAAAATTCTTCCCATTTGTAATGGTGACATGGATGGAGTCAGAGAGAATTATGCTAAGTGAAATAAGTTGTAGAAAGAAAAATGCCTTATGATTTCACTCACATGTGGAATTTAAGAAACAAAAAACAAAGTGAAAAATAAGAGAGTAAGTGGCAAACCAAGAAATAATCTTAACTATAAAGAACAAACAAATGGTTACCAGAAGGAGGTATGGGTGGCGTGAAATACAAGATGGGTATTAAGGACTATACTTGTTGGGATGAACACTGGGTGATGTATGGAATTGTTGAATCACTGTGTCATACACCTGAAACTAATATAACACTGTATGTTAACTAATTGGAATTTAAACACTAATAATTAAAAAAAAATAAAATATATTTTTGTATTTTTGTTTGGTTTCATCTTACTTGGACCTCTCTGATTTCTGGACTTGGATGTCTTGTTTCCTTCACCAAGTTAGGGTAATTTTCAGCCATTACTTCTTCAAATGGGTTTTCAGTCCACTTCTCTCTTTGCCTTCTGAGTCCCCTATACTGCAAAAGTTAGTATGCTTGATGTGTTCCTGGTGATCTCTTAAGATAGCCTCATTTTAAAAATTATTTTGTTGTGATTGGGTGATTCACTACCTTGTCTTCCAGGTCACTGACTGTTCTTTGGCATCATCTGACATACTGTTGATTCTAAGATATGTTTCATTTTAGTTTTTGTATTCTTCAATCTCATTGGTTCTTTATATATTTTGTTGAATTTCTCACTGTGCTTATCTATTTTTTCCTGAGTTTGGTGAACATTTGTATAGCAGTTTGAACTCTATCTGATAGATTGCTCATCTACATGTTATTTTTTTTAAAGATTTCATTTATTTGTTTGACAAAGGGAAACACAGCTCGGGAGGGAATGCAAGCAGGGGGAGAGAGAGGGGAAGCAGGCTTCCCACCAAGCAGGGAGCCAGGTGCAGGGCTCACAAAGGCAGACACTTAATGACTGAGCCACGCAGGTGCTCCTCCATTATGTTCTTTTTTCTAAGGTTTTGTCTTGTTCTTTTACACGAAACATATTCTTCTGTCTCCTCATTTTGCCTAACTCTTCAAGTTTGTGTCTATGTATTACATCAGTTACATTTCCCAGTTTTGAAGAAGTGGCTTAATGTAGCTAACTTATGATGCCCAGTAGCCCAAATGCCCCTGGTTACCCCAGCCAGATGTTCAGGGCGTGCCTCTGCATGCATTATTCTGTAGTAGCTGGGCTGCAATTGATATAGATTCCCCGGTGTGAGGGGCTGTCTATCTCTACAGCTGCCACAAGTTCCAGCCATGATTGTTGTCAGCACACTTGGTGAGTAGGGCCCGCCCCTACACCATATGGCTGGGAGACCCGGCCACAGCTGCTGTGAATGCAGTGGTGTGCAGGGTCGACCTCTGGCACAACTGTCTGGGAGACCACGATGCAACAGCAGGGGGCATGCTGATAGGCGGGGCAGGATTCCAGTTTGGCTTTGAGACCTGACTGAGACTGTTGCAGGCACTTTAATGAGCAAGCGGGCCTCCAGATCCACTGCTAACAGTTCAAACACGCTTTTTTTTCTTTTCTAAAAACTGAATTATTTAACTTCCCCTCTTCAAATATTTTTTTTTCAATAGAGCTAAGTTCATCCTTTCTTTCTGCCCTCTACACATTGTTCCAACATTTTTGAATCATTTCTGAGATTATTTTCCAGTTGGTCTTTCTGGTTGTTTTTGGTGTCAGTAATATTAATAATACTTTTTTTGTGAGTTAAACACATAATATATTTTTTCTTTTTCTGGCTAATAAAAGTCTATCTTTAATTGTATAGTCCATTGCAAAGATAACTAAATATTAAAAGGGTTTTTTGGCTGGGGGGAGAGTGGGCATTGCTGGGTTGAAAAAAGCTCTAGCTAACATTATTTTGCAGAAATATCAGAAAGAAAAAGGAGACAGCATGAGACTTATTAGTTAGATATTGATGCCAAAGGTCAAAATTATCTGCACTGTTCTAAGTGTATCTTTATTTTTAGGGCACGTGAGACTCTCCTATATTATGTTTATATTAATTGTTAGGATTACTTAATTTTATGGACAATGTCCTTTATATGATTGAATTTTAAAAAATAATTAAAAGCTTTTAGAGTAATTATGGCATGATTAGAATTTCTTTTATCCATAACACAGGAGCCTGTGATCTTCCTGTTGCTCCGCCAACAAGGTGAGTCATCAAATAAATGTCAGTGCATCTTACAACTGGTACTTCACTTCTGCCAAAGCTCTCCAGATGTTCTAGTGGTCCATGCTACCCTGTACGATGCAAGGAAGGGATTATGGAAAATACTATACTGGCTGATTTACGTTGACATAATACAAATGCACGATAGTATTTATCCATTTTTATTATTAAAAATACATACTTCTTATTCTGAGATGGTTACACACATTCTTACCAATTTTTCACAAAAGGAAAAAAATTATTTCATGGATCTTGAATGCTATATATTCCACAAATGGTCACTGTGAAAAGTATGAGTGTTCCCAAGTCATAGACTAGCTAAAGAGATAAGTCAACTCGGGAGAAATCACACAGATCGTATATTCTATTTTACTATCTCTGTTGTATCATTAAGGAAAAATATCCAATGAGACTGAGTGAGTCGAACGCAGCTCTACAACTTTTTCAGTCAAGAACCAGACCTAGATGCTATTTCCAGTCCAGTAATTTTATATGTGCTTCATATGTTTAGAATTCATGAACCATAAATATAAAAATAACAATATTGCTATTATTTGGTATTCTTATTATTATTTATATTGACATTTAAATTTCTTTTCCCTTCGCTTGGGGGAAAAGTAGAGGTTTTTAAGGTTTAAAGTTTAAGAATTTTAAGGTTGCCTCTACACTGCCTTTCCAAATGTGACATGATTTTTTTTAACTTCTCTATAATTTCTTTCTCAATATTTCACAACTTTTTGTCTCATTTGTTTTTAACTTGTACAACTGCTTGAATTTATCAAGATTGATAAATGTTTCTGTTTTGAAATCCATGCTGCAAATGAGTTAATGTCAGTAAAAGCAACATGCTTTCTTATTTATCTGCAGAGTGTCTACCTTCTGCCTTGGATATAAGTTCAGCTTTATATTGCTGTAGGCATAAAATTATATCAGAAATGGAAGCACACAGTAATTATATCTCATCTAAAATCATTCCCCTGTACAGGTTATATCTGCACTGACAGTGTTTTTTCCCTGTATAAGCTGTGTCAACGTACTATTGATTGAAGTACTATCTAAGCATGGTAATTAGTACAGAGACATAAATGTGTAAGCAAATAAGATAACATCCAGAAGACAAAATAAATCCTGTTTATAAGACAGAATATAACCAATATGTTCTTATTAGAACATAAGGAAAATCTCACTAATGTTTTCTATTTTGTGTTCAATCTTTTCTTATTCTTGTCTACCAATATTTAAAATTTAGTTGATGTTGTGCTGTGATTGCAAAGGTGAAATGAATAGATTAGGAGTTGCACAGCTGTTTATAGTTTTGGTTTATAGCTTTGGGACATCCCATTCTGGAGACATTCCGTTCCAGTTCATTTTAACAGTAATTAGAAGTACCCCCATAACGAGGTACTGGCTGTTGGAAACAACTTCATTAGTTTGGGTGATTTTATTGGTTTCCTTTAGGGTGAAGAACTAGCACTAATAGTTGTAATTTAATAGGAAAATTACTGAAGCAAGAAAGATTCCACTGAATCTTAAATGAAGCATTAGACAGAAGTTTCCTTTCCAAATAATAAAATATAAGAGAGCCACATTTACCTTAAAAATCCATATATAAATGATACAAATTAGCATGAAAGAGCTATTTCAGTTAAATGTTTAATATTGCCTAAATAAAACATTAAGTATATATTCAAAAAAATTAGGTAAAATAGGCAAAAATTTGTCCATTTAAAGCATTCTTCACAATTTAAAATGAGGTAAAGCCAACACAGTCGCTTTTGGAAAATCTGTCTTCCTTTAGATAAAAAAGTTAATTCACTCTTCCAAGCCTGCTCTTTTTTCTTGTTTCCATTCTTTTATTTCCCTATCTTTTTTTCCAATCACACATCAGTTCCCTAAGTAGCAGCATTTTCTTTGTCACTAAAAGACATTTGTCATTATTGGGTTAATGTTATCACTTTTGGTACACACATGATTCTCCATCTGCAAAACACATTATCATTATTTAGGAATCTTTCCTCCCACTTCCAATGCAGTGTGGCTCGGCATTACTTTCAGTATTTTATAGATGACAAAACAGACCCAGAGAGGAATTTACACAAGATTTCAAAGCAAATGAGCAGCAAATTAGTAATCTGAGAAATGACCTCCTATCCTTTTCTTGGAGGCTACATCATGACACCACCATCATTTGGACACAGAGCTCTTTTATTGTAATAGAATGTTCTCAAATTTCAAAATGTGTGGAGTCCATAAGGCCTGGGTTCTAAAAAATAGAAGCAAATATAGGAAACGCTTTATATTTTGGCTTCAAACCATTCCTCCAGGTATAAAATGGTGACTTCTATCGAAGATGTGTCTCAAGATCTATGAGTTTCCAGCTCCACAGAGCAGGAACTATGTCTGTCTTGGTAATCTTTATACCCTACAGCAAAGTATCTTAATATAGCTATTTTCCCCAAAATATTGGTTGAATCTCAATGGGGACAAGTTAAAGAATAAATAAAACAACCCTACTGATCTTCAATAGTTAGGGTTTTCCTCATTTTGTTGAAAAGCATAAGGTCTATGTCTGTATTTCATACCTCATTTCCACATTCTACATTCCTAATCATTCCTCCCTATTTCAATCCAATTTCCATCTTCTCCACATTCCTCTTCCCTTACCATGCAGGACTGAAAAATAACAGGATTCTTTCTCAACTATGTTTTTTTATCTGTATTAAGTTATTTTTCACCTTGAAATTTCTAAGATCTTAGATCAGTAGACATCATTGACATACAGTGGCAATCCAAAGTCACCATTTTAGATTGAATGATTTAGATTTCAAAAGAAAAATAAAGGAAAAGAATAGGTTATTTGGAATGACTAAACACCTCCCTATGGGTAATGGTACTGCTTCCTAAGAAAGTTATGCAGAAAACTAAGAAAAGGAGATGACGAAGGAGAAATTGGGGACCACTCAGGAGAAGATGTGTTTTGTAAAAAGACTAACTCCTTAGACATTTTCTCTTTGAAGTCTTGGGCAAAGGATCATTTTTTATATACCTTTGATTGTTTTGATATCATGTTTTAATCCCCTTTTGAAATTATTGCAAGTCTTCAGTAAAGAATTTCAAATACTCTTACACAGTCTATTGTAATAGTCCCAGTACACCCAAAGGGAGAAAGTTATAAATGGGAAAGAAATACTTTTCCCTCCCCCATATTCACACAGACCCCAGTGGAGGATAAACACCATTCTCATTGACTTCTGGGAAGATGGCCAAGCAGGAGCCTCCTAAGATCGTTTTGTCCCAGAGGCACACCTAGACAACAGCCACATCAGTGTAGCTCACCCAGAAAATAACCCAGATACTGGCAGAACAGACCTTCTATAGTTAACTGGAGAGAGAAGGCCACATCAAAAAGGTTATGGGGATGGAGATACAGTCAGGAATCAAACTGCCAAGACTAGCTGCAAATGGAAGGGACAACACAAGAATGAAGGGAGAGTATCAGACTCCAAATTAGGCACCACACACCTGGGGGACTTACATTGGAAAGATGAGTCACCATACTATTTGGCTTTGAAAACTAGTGTGTCTTACTTCTCAAGTTTTTACAGCCAGCAGGAATTAAATCTAAGTACTTTAAAACTCATCAGGTCTAGCTCTGGCAAAACTAGAGGGCAATAGGAAACTAAGTCCCCACTCTTTTTTTTTTTTTTAGATTCTATTTATTTATGCGACACACAGAGAGATTGAGAGCACAAGCAGGGGGAAAGGGAGAAGGAGAAGCAGGACCCCCACTCTGCAGAGAGCCTGATGTGGTGCTTGATCCCAGGACCCCGGGACCGTGACCCAAGCCAAAGCCAAATGCCCAACTGACTGAGCCTCCCCACTATTAAAAAGACAACATAACAAACAATCTCACAGAGATATAACAGAAAAGCAAGAGCCTGAGAAGTACCTGGAGTATATATGAAGATTTATTTACTAACCACAGAATATGTACTGGAGGGGCAGGGCTCTTTGGAGACTTTTCCAAGAATAAAAGAAGTAGTAGGTGCCATTTCTCTCCTCCACCAAGTCTATATAGCTTGATACCTACAGGAACTAGTGAGAACACTCTCCACCTACTTTGCTAATAGTACACACCCCACCCAATCTGTCTTACTCAGCAAGAGTCCCTCCAAAGCAGTTCCTCATATCATCCTACAAGCAACTCTGTGAAGGGTGGATGCCATTCCAAAATGACTCCTGCTCCAGGAGCAAACAAAAAATAACCGCACACCAGTTCAACTGAAGCCCCAGCAGCCAAATCTTATAATTGGAAGTGCAGAGAGAGGGCCAGGCCTATCTGCATCATCAGCCACTGACTTCCAGCCTTACCTACCAAAAAAACATCTTGGGAGCAACATAGGGAGAGAGCTCTATACTTTGGGGGTCATTACAACCCTGGCAGACAGAATGGGGTAGGCATCTTAACTGTTGGCTTTGTCCACCAATGAAAGCATTTCAAGGTACAATGCAGGGAAAGTACACTGCAGTTTGGTGTGACCAAAGCAACCAGCAACTGGTCTGACTACTGGCATCACCCAACTACAAGTTCATGGGGACCCTGGATTGTCTCTTTAACAGCATGGGGATCAAACCTGGTCCACAATAGGCAAAGTGGGTTACTTTAGCTGACAAAACTAAAGATATACATGGCTTAACCATAATGGTAGTGTGAACACAATCCACATAAGGGACATAAAACACCTGGTTCTGGTGAACAGAGGACATTGTACAATAGGGCATGACAAGATCTCTCTTTCATAAGGTCACCGCTTTCTAGATCAGGAGATGTTGCTGACTTTCCTAATACATAAGAATTTTTTTTATAAAGATTTTATCTATTTGACACAGAGAAACACAGTGAGAGAGGGAACACAAGCAGGGCGAATGAGAGAGGGAGAAGCAGGCTTCCCGCTGAGCAGGGAGCATGATATGGGGCTTGATCCTGGGTCTCTGGGATCATGACCTGAGCCGAAGGCAGTCGCTCAACCAACTTAGCCACCCAGGCGCCCCGAGAATATTTTTAAAGATTTTATTTATTTATTTGACAGAGAGAAACACAGCGAGAGAGGGAACACAAGCAAGGGGAATGAGAGAGGGAGAAGTAGGCTTCCCGCCAAGCAGGCAGCCTGGTGCGCGGCTCTATCCCGGCTCTCCGGGATCATGACCTGAGCCGAAGGCAGTCGCTTAACCAACGGAGCCACCCAGGCGCCCCAAGACTTTCCTAATATATAGAAACAAACACATAGAATTAGCCAAAATGATGAGATAGAGGAGTAAGACTCAAATGAAAGAACAGGACAAAACCACAACAAAAGAGCTAAATAAAACAGAGACAGGAATATGCCAGATAAAGAATTCAATGATCAATAAGGATACTGACTAGACTGGAGAAAAGAGTGAAGGTTCTCAGTGAGACCTTCAACAAAGAGGTAGAAAATATTAAAAAAAAAAAAAAAAAGAAAGGAAGGAAGAGGAAGAAAGAAAGAAAGAAGAAAGAAAGAAAAAGAAACTCAAATATGAAGAACTTAACAACTGAAATTAAAAGACACTGGAGAGAATTAAAAGCAGATTAGAGGAGGCATAAGAACAGATCAGTGAGCTGGAAGACTGAGTATTGGAAAGCAACCCGGCCAAACAGCAAAGCAAATCTCTCTCTCTCTCTCTCTCTAGAGAGAGAGAATAGGTTACAAGAACTCAGTGACATCATTAAGCATAACAATCACATCATAGGGTCCCAGAAGGAGACAGGAGAGAAAGGGGCAAAAATTTACTTGAAGAAATAATAGCTGAAACTTTTCCTAAAATGAAGAAAGAACAAGACATCTAGATCCATGAGGCACAGAGACCTCCCCCCCCCCAAAAAAATACCCCAAGGAGCTCCAACCAAGATACATAATTAAAAGGCAGAAAGTAGTGATAAAGAGAGAAATCTTAAAGCAGCAAGAGAAAAGAAAGCAGCTACATACAAGGGAAACCCCATAAGTCTATCAGCTAATTTTTCAGCAGAAATTTTGCAGGCCAGAAAGAAATGTCCTGAGGTATTCAAAGTCCTTAAAGAAAAATGTACAACCAAAAAGTCTCTATCCAGCAAAGCTATCATTTTGGAATAGAAGAAGAGATATAGTTTCCAAGAAAAACAAAAAAGTGAAAAAAGAGTTTATTACCACTAAACCGTACTTGAAAGAAATTTTAGGGGAATTCACTGAGTGGAAAGAAAAGGCCATAATTAGGAGTAACCAAATTATGAAAGGAAAAAAATTTACAGATAATTGTTAACATGAGAAAAGTAGTAGATTTATCACTTCTAAAATCAGTATGGACATTAAAGCACAATTAAATCACATTAAAGTAAAATCAATTATATCTATAAAAAATCAGTAAATACATTCACAAAATAAAAAGTCATAAAGTATGACATCATATACATAAAACATGAAAAGGGTATAAAATTTTAGTGATTTTAGAATAGATTCAACTTAAGAAACCATCAACTTAATATAGGCTCATACATGCATAAGATGTTTTTTATAAACTGAATTATAACCACAAATCAAATATCTGTAATAGATGCACAAAAAAAGAAGAAAAAAGTACCATATTACCAAAAACATCATCAAACCACAAGTGAAAAAAGTAAGAGAAGAAAGGACCAGATATGACCTACAAAAACAGCTGTAAAACAAGTAACAAAATTGCAATAAGTACATACTTATCAATAATTATTTTGAATAAATGCTCCTATCAAAATACAGAGGGTTACTGAATGGACAAAAGAAGAAGATCCATCTATATGCTGCGTACAAGTGACTCACTTCAGATCTAAAGGCACGTGCAGATTGAAAGAAAAGAGATGGAAAAATGTTTTTCATGCAAATGGAAGCAAAAAGAAAAAAAGAAAGTTGGCGTAGCAACACTTAAAATGGACAAAATAGACTTTAAGACAAAGACTATAATCAGAGACAAAGAAGGATGTTACATAATAATAAAGGGAAGTATCCATATGATCCAGTAATTACAGTACATTATATTTACCTTAAGAAAAGCAAAACACTAAATGGAAATGATAAATGCATCTCTTTGTTTATGGCAGCACTATGTATAATAGCCTGGATATGGAAGCATCTCAAGCATACATAGATGAATGGATAAAGAAGAAATGGTGTATATATACATGCATTGGAATTTTACTCAGCCATAAAAATACAATGAAATCTTGTCATTTCCAACAAGATGGATGGACCTATAAGATACAATACTAAGTGAAATAAGGCAGTCAGAGAAAGATGAATACTATATGATTTTATTAATAGAATTTAAGAATCAAAATGAAAAAAACAGAAAAAATCGACTAATAAAAATAAACTCTTGGGCACCTGGGTGGCTCAGTGGGTTAAAGCCTCTGCCTTTGGCTCAGGTCATGATCTCAGGGTTGCATCTTTAGGATACTTTAACCAAAGCAAGTCTTATGGTAAACCCAATGGCTGCATTGGCTCTCTGCTCAGCAGGGAGCCTGCTTCCTCCTCTCTCTCTGCCTACTTGTGATCTCTCTCTGTCAAATAAATAAATAAAATCTTTTAAAAAATAGACTCTTAAATACAGAAAACAAACTGATGGTTGACAGAGGGGAGGTGAGTTGGAAGATGTGTGAAGTAGAAAAAGGGGACTAACAGTTACACTTACCTTGATGAACATTGAGAAATGGATAGAATTGTTTAACTGTTATATTGAACACCTAAAACTAATGTAACACTGTTAATTATATTTGAATGAAAACAAAAACAAGACAAAAATATATCATTCTCAAAGCTGACATAAGAAACAAGTGTTAACAAGTACAATGGAAAAGGTAGTCCTCAACAGAAGTGGAAGAATTTGCCCAGTGTGTATAACTCAAAAGAACAGATAAGACAGAAATAACTAATTAGCCATTAAACAATAGTATATTCCCAAACCTACAAAAATGTTGTCACTGTGTAGACCACAAAAAAATAATAAAAAAA
>PITA01011033.1:22023-68871 GCA_004023965.1 Spilogale gracilis
GACCCTGCAATTGCACTACTGGGCATTTACCCCAAAGATACGGATGTAGTGAAAAGAAGGGCCATATGCACCCCAATGTTCATCGCAGCAATGGCCACAATCGCCAAACTGTGGAAAGAGCCAAGGTGCCCATCAACAGATGAATGGATAAAGAAGATGTGGTACATATATACAATGGAATACTATGCCTCCATCAGACAAGATGAATATCCAACTTTTGTAGCCACATGGACTGGACTGGAAGAGATTATGCTAAGTGAAATAAGCCAAGAAGAGAAAGTCAAGTATCGCATGGTTTCACTTACTTGCGGTGCATGAGGGGTAAACTGGAGGACAGTGGGAGAAGAAAAGTAAATGGGAACTAGGATAATCTAGGGAGGGAAATGAAACAACAGAGACTTTGGACACAAAAACAAACTGAGGGACTTGGAGGGAGTGGGGTGGAGGGATGGGAGAGCCTGGGGACACCTAAAGCGTGGAGCACTGGGTGTGGGGAATGGGGAATGAATCTTGGAACACTGGAAAAAAAAATTAGTAACAATAAAAAAAAGAAAAATATGATTTACAAAAATAAAAAAAAAGAAAAATAAAGCAAATAATGTTTAAAAAAATAAACAAAACAGATAAAGAAAAGAAAAAAAAAGGAAAGAGAAGAAAATTATAAGCCTGAAAACAACTAGCAAAGAGAATTTGCTTGTAGCTGAGTGTCCATCTTGAATATTAACAAAGTAGGAGATTCTATATGTAATAATAATAATAACAAACTAATTTTAATATATAAGTTCAAGTGGTCTGGTATAAATACAAGATAATACACAATTGTGTGCAACAAGTGGCTCGCAGAAAGTTCATGTAGCTATTTTATAATAAAGATAATTCTACTCTTAATTGCCAGAACTTTAGAACTAAGGTAATAGACATAGGTGATTATTTTAACAGAAATTCCAGAGCATGAGCCTAAAATAAGTTCTATACAACTCAGACATTATTTCATTATATGCCAAAGGTTGATTTTGTAGGTCCATGTATTTATGTGCATATGAATCAGTTTAATAATAAGAAAAATTTAGTAAAACTTTTTATTCTTTTCAGTTAGTCTTCAGATTAGCTCATAACCCCAAATACCCATCCCAATCCTTTAGATTGGATAGGTCAATCAGTTATTGCCACAATTATACTGCAAAACAAATTACCCTAACACAGTGACATAAAACAACTAAGTAATTTTCCTCCGCAGGTCTGTAAGTCAACTGGCCTTTGGCTTTTCTAAACTGGGCTTAGAAAGCTTGGTGCTGGCTGTGGTTTGGGTCCTAGTCTGATCCATGCATTTGCCCTCTTCTTTTGACCAGTGGCTACCAAAGTCATATTCTCTTTTGGTGAAATACACAAGCTCAAGAGGGAGGGCAAGCCTAACCATATAAATCCTTTCACATTTCCATGAAAGTTGCATCTTTAGGATACTTTAACCAAAGCAAGTCTTATGGTAAACCCAATGGCAATAAAGCAGAGAAATATACTCTTTCCATAAAGTGGATATTTTCTAATCAATATTTAATGTACTGCAGTGAGGAAAGAATTTACCACTGGAAGTAAATGTGTTACAAGCTCAATAAGTGAGGAAAGTTGGAATTGTAGGAAAAGGATCTTTAAAATGTCAGAGAGTAATTTTCCATAAAAGAGGCATGTCTCCCTTTAGAAAAGTCCAAGAGCATGTAGAGTAAAGATTATAATAAATAGTAAGTGAAATAAATGTTGCATTAATTCATTTAATGAGAACTTAGCATGTGACAACACTTCACCAGGAACTGAAGAAAGAAAGAGGAAAAGTAGAGGGACTTCTCTGAAGTTGAGAGAACACACAGGAGCAGTGAACTGTGATCTTAAAATATGGAGCCTGAAGTGGCAAAGTGGTGTGTGAGAGCAAGGGGAAGCATCAACATGAGTTATAGAAGGGCTCTCATGGCAGAATCAGAAGTCAAAGACACGCACTGTACAATATGAGAGGCATGAGGGGTGTGGAAGATGGCGCTTATTACTGCAAGCACGCCCCTCCCAGAGGCCTTGGAGCCACAGAGGAAACCGAGAAGGTTGAAGTTCCAGGAGACCACCATTGTGTGGAGACCCTATTTCAGTTCCAGCTTGGGAACAATAAAAACACCTGTGTTTGTTTTAACTTAGACCCATAAAATACATTATTTTAAGTTACTGACTTGAAGGAAACATGTTGAAGTATATTTTAGAGCAGGCTTTTGATTAAAATGACAACAGAATAATTTTGTTTTATCCATAGATAAACAGAAGAGGAAACATGACATCAAGCTATTTTTTTCCTAGAAACAGTGTGAGTTTCCTGTATATGAACCCAGAGGGCCCTTTCTTGGATCCTATGCAATAACACCTTTGTCACTTTCACAGTTATCATTGTCATGACTAATGACATTTTTCTGAGTAACAGATACTGTATTAGTGTCTGACCTGAATTTGGCTCATTAAACTCTAACCATATGAAATATGTATTATTAATTCCTTTTAATGAAGGAATTCTCTGTCAGAATATCTTGTCTAAGATCAAGCAGCTAGTAAATGGCAAAGTAAAACTTTAAACTCAGGTGTAGTCTGTCAAAACATCAGCATTAAAATGATTTATTACACATTTTCCAGATATATAATACAAGTCTTACTTGGATTTGGGTTATAATTAAGAGGTACGATGACTGAGGCATCAAATCAAGCTTTGTTTAAATCCGTAGAACACTTCAGTAAGGAAAGGTGAGAGTTAATGTGATCTCTAAGTTTAACATCTGATATTAATAGAGATTTTTTTCAGACTATTAAATGGAAAATGAAGCTCACATTATCTTTCATTGATCAAATAATGTGATGATTTACACAGGTACCACCATAAGCTTTAGGGCACAATAAAAGTTATATTGTATTGAACAGTTCATTCTGATAGGCTTAATAATGAGAATTTCTCAGCCCCTTCATTGACAAAAGATGTAAAAATAAATAAAAAAGGGGACAAAACATTAATATAATACAAAGAAAAAAAAGAAATGCTGCCCAAATAAGGATTCCTCAAAGCAGGGTTTTGTTATCTGAATAGTAAGGCAATAGAAAAAAAAGTTTTTAGAAAATGATCTTTGATCTTTGAACAATAGAAAGAAATGAAAGAAATCTGCCTGTCTCTTTTTGGCAAATCCTTCAAGTCTTGTTAAATATATGATAAATTTAATAGTTTATGTTCAGCATAAGAAGGTGCTGGTTTAGGGGTGCCTGGGTGGCTCAGTTGGTTAAGCGACTGCCTTTGGCTCAGGTCATGATCCCAGAGACCTGGGATCAAGTCCCATGTCAGGCCACCTGCTCGGCGGGAAAGCCTGCTTCTCCCTCTCTCACTCCCCCTGCTTGTGTTCCCTCTCTAACTGTCCTTCTCGCTGTCAAATAAATAAAATCTTAAAAAAAAAAAGAAAAAGAAGGTGCTGGTTTCAGTCTTAAAATCTTAACCAATTTTACTCCAGCAGCAAACACTTAACATATTTGTTCAAAATATGTTATGAGTAAATTACAAAAAAAATAATAAGCACACATCTTAAATCAAATATTTAAAAGTTATAAGAAAATGTGAGGAATAAAATATGCTCATAATTCTGTTGTTCACTGTTTGCCCTCTTTCTAAAAACTAGTCCTTTATAAACTTACTTTATTAGTTTTATTAGGGTAGGAAATGTCTGTTCCTTGAAACTTTGGAGATGGTTTTTCCCCTTTTGCATTCAAATCAGTATATTTTCTGATTTTAATCCTCATCATGCCCTTCCTAGTACTTCTCTCAAATCTGATAGTTCTTTATAGGAACACTCACCAATAACTTTATCTTCCTTTACACACTTTTTCATCAACAAATTTTCTTGGTGACATTTTTTTTTTCTGGGAAATCTGGATCAATTGCTCTACCATCTATATCAAAGAAATTTCTATATATTTTTCTATTGTCTATGTATTTTCTTTTTTTTTGACATATATTCTTTTTTAATTTATTTTATTTTTTCAGTGTTCCAAGATTCATTGTTTATGCCCCACACCCAGTGTTCCATGCAATATGTGCCCTCAATACCCACCACCAGGTTCACCCATACCCCCAACCCCACCCCTCCAAGACCCTCAGTTTGTTTCTGAGTCTAACAGAAACATGTTTCCTCTCCTTCCCTGATTTACCCTACTTCCCATTTCCTTTCCTTCTCCTACTGTCCTCCATATTACTACTTATGCTACACAAGTAAGGAAACCATATGATACTTAACTTTTGTTGCTTGCCTCATACCACTCAGCATAATCTCCTCCAATCCAGTCCATGCTGCTACAAAAGTTGGATATTCATCCTTTCTGATGGAGGTGTAGTATTCCATTGTATATATGGACCATATCTTCTTTAGCCATTCATCGGTTGAAGAGCACCTTGGCTTTTTCCACAGTTTGGGGATTGTGGCCATTGCTGCAATGAACATTGGGGTACATATGGCCCTTCTTTTCACTACATCTGTATCTTTGGGGTAAATACCCAGTAGTAAAATTGCAGGGCCATAGGTTAGCTCTATTTTTAATTTTTTAAGGAATCTCCACACTGTTTTCCAAAGCAGCTACACCAACTTGCATTCCCACCAATAGTGTAAGAGGGTTCCCCTTTCTCTGCAGCCTCTTGTTGTTCTCTGTCCTGTTAACTTTGGCCATTCTGACTGGTGTAAGGTGGTATCTCAGTGTGGTTTTGATTTGAATTTCCCTGATAGCTAGTGACGCTGAACATTTTGTCATGTGTCTCTTAGCCATTTGTATGTCTTCTATGGAGAAGTGCCTCTTCATGTCTCCTGCCCATTTTTTGATGTGGTGATCTTTATTTTCTTTGTTGAGTTTGAGGAGTTCTTTATAGATCTTGGATATCAGCCCTTTGTCTGTAGTGTCATTTGCAAATATCCTCTCCCATTCCATGGATTGCCTCTTTGTTTTGTTGACTGTTTCCTTTGCTGTACAGAAGCTTTTAATTTTGATGAAGTCCCAAAAGTTCATTTTTTGTTTTTGTCTCCTTTGCCTTTGGAGACATGTCTTGAAAGAAGTTGCTGTGACCGTTGTCAAAGAGGTTACTGCCTATGTTCTCCTCTAGGATTTTGATAGATTCCTGTTTCACATTGAGGTCTTTCATCCATTTCAAGTTTATCTGTGTGTGGTATAGGGAATGGTCTAGTTTCATTCTTCTAATGTAGCTGTCCACTTTCCCCTGCACCATTTATTGAAGAGACTGTCTTTTTTCCACTTGATATTTTTTCTTGCTTTGTCAAAGATTATTTGACCATAGAGTTGCAGGTCCATATGTGGGCTCTCCACTCTGTTCCATTGGTCTATTCTTCTGTTTTTGTGCCAGTACCATGCTGTCTTGGTGATCACAGCTCTGTAATGAAGCTTGAAATCAGGCAAAGTGATGTCCCCAGCCTTCTTTTTTTTTTGTTTTTTAACATTTCCTTAGCAATTCAGGGTCTTTTTTGGTTCCATATAAATTTTTAGGACTGTTTTTTCTGGTGCTTTGAAAAATGTTAGTGGAATTTTGATTCGGATGGCATTGAAAGTATAGATTTCTCTGGGCAGTATAGACATTTTACCAATGTTTATTCTTCCAATCCATGAGCATAGAATGCTCTTCCATCTTTTTGTGTCCTCAGTTTCTTTCATGAGTTTTCTACAGTTCCTCAAGTACAGATCCTTAACTTCTTTGGTTGAGTTTATTCATAGGTATCTTATGGTTTTTGGTGCCACATTAAATGGAATCGAGTCTCTGATTTCCCTTTCTATATTTTCATTGTTAGTGTATAAGAATGCAACTGATTTCTGTGCATTGATTTTGTATCCTGCCACATTACTGAATTGTTGTATGAGTTCAAGTAGTTTGAGGGTAGAGTCTTTGGGTTTTCCATATAGAGTATCATGCCATCTGCAAAGAGAGAGAGTTTGACTTCCTCTTTGCCAATTTGAATACCTTTTATTTCTTTTTGTTGTCTGGTTGCTGTTGCTAGGACTTCTAACACTATGTTGAACAATGGGGGTGAGAGTGGCCATCCTTGTCTTGTTCCTAATCCCAGTGGGAAGGCTGTCAGTATTTCCCCATTGAGAATGATATTTGCTCTGGTTTTTTTGTATATAGATTTAATGAGGTTGAGGAATGTTCCCTCTATCCCTATATTTTGAAGAGTTTTAAGCCGGAATGGATGCTGTATTTTGTCAAATGCTTTTTCTGTATCCATTGAGAGGACCATGGGGTTCTTTTCTCTTCTATTATTGATTTGTTCTATCACAATGAACTATTTACAAATGTTGAACTACCCTTGCATCCCAGGGATAAATCCCACCTGGTCCTGGTGGATAATCTTTTTAATGTACTGTTGGATTCTATTGGCAAGGAGCTTGTAAAGAATCTTGGCAACCATATTCATCAGGAATATTTGTCTGACATTCTCCTTTTTGATGGGTTCTTTGTCTGGTTTGGGGATTAGAGTAATGCTGCCTTCATAGAAAGAGTCTGGAAGTTTTCCTTCTGTTTCTATTTTTTTTTTTTTTTGAAACAGCTTCAGGAGAATAGGTATTATTTCTTCTTTGAAAGTTTGGTAGAATTCCCCAGGGAATCCATCAGGTCCTGGGCTCTTGTTTTTTGGGAGGGTTTTTGATCACTGCTTCAATATTGTAACTAGATACTAGTCTGCTCAGGTTGTCAATTTCTTTCTGTTTTAGTCTTGGAAGCTTATAGGTTTCCAGGAGTGAATTCATATCTTCTAGGTTGTTTAATTTATTGACATATAACTGTTGATTGTAATTTCTGATGATTATTTCTATTTCTTGTGTTAGTCATGATCTCTTCCCTTTCATTCATAATTTTATTAATTTGGGTCTTCTCCCTTTTCTTTTGGATTAGTTTGGCCAATGGTTTATCGATCTTATTAATTCTTTCAAAGAACCAGTTTCTAGTTTTGTTGATGTGTTCTTCTCTATCTCTAGTTTCTAATTTGTCAAATAATTAAATAATCTTAATTATTTCTCATCTTGTGTGGGGGATTGGCTTCATTTGTTGTTGATTTTCCAGTTCTTTAAGGTGTGATGAGAATTGGTGTATTCGGGATTTTTCCATTTTTTTGAGTGAGGCTTGGATTGCTATGTATTTCCCCCTTAGGGCTGACTTTGCAGTATCCTATAAGTTTTGTATTGATGTATCTTCATTCTCATTGGTTTCCATGAAGTGTTAAGTTATTCTTTGATTTCCTGGTTGATCCAAACATTCCTGAGCAGGTTAGTCTTTAGCTTCCAAGTGTTTGAATTCCTTCTGAACTTTTTGTTGTGGTTGAGTTCCAGTTTCAAGGCATTGTGGTCAGTGAATATGCAGGGAATAATCTCACTCTTATGGTATTGGTTGAGCCCTGATTTGTGACCTAGTATGTGGTCTATTCTGGAGAAAGTTCCATGTGCACTTGAGAAGAATGAGTTTCTGCTGCTTTAGGGTGGAATGTTCTGAATAAATCTATCAGATCCATCTGGTCCAATATGTCATTCAAAGCTCTTGTTTCTTTGTTGATTTTCTGTTTAGATGATCTGTACATTCTTGAGAATGGTGTGTTAAGATCATATACAATTAATGTATTTGTATCGATATGACTATTTTGCTTAACAGTTAACTTATGAAATTTGCTGCTCCCATGTTGAGGGCATATATATTTACAATTGTTAGATCTTCTTGGTGTATAGAGCCTTTAAGAATGATGTAGTGTCCTTTTGTGTCTTTGACTACAGTCGCTAGGCTAAAATTAATTTGTCTGATATGAGAATTGCTACCCCAGCATTCTTTTGAGGTCCATTGGCATGAAAGATGGTCTTCCATCCCCTCACTTTCAGTCTGGAAGTATCTTTAGATTCAAAATGTGTCTCTTGTAGTTAGCATATGGACGGGTCCTGTCTTTTTGGGGGGGGAGGGGGAGGGGTTCCCATCATTTTATCCAGTCTGCAACCCTTTACCATTTTATTGGAGCATTTAGGCCATTCACACTGAGAGTGATTATTGACAGGTATGTTTTTATTAACATCATGTTGCCTGTGAAGTTCTTGTTTCTATAGATTACCTCTGTGAATGTCTGTTCTGTGTCCCTCTTGGGTTTGTTCCTTTTTTATAGAATCCTCCTTAATATTTCTTGTAGTGCTGCCTTGGTTGTTGCATAATCTTTTAGACCTTGCCAGTCCCAGATGCATTATCCTTGGTTGCATTTTTTTTTTCATTTAATTTCCTGAATATGTCTTGCCAGCCTTTCTGGCTTGCCAGGTTTCTGTGGAAAGATCTGACATTATTCTGATGGCCCTCCCTCTGTACATAAGGGATCTCTTCCTCCTAGCTGCCCTTATGACATATTCTTTGAATTTATAACTCATGAATCTCACAATTATGTGCCTGGAGGTTTTTTGGCCTCATTGGTCTTGGGGGGGTCTCCTCTCTGCCTCTGGGACATGAACACTTGTTTCATTCCCCAGATTAGGGAAATTTTCATCCAGGATTTGTTCAGCTATATCTTCTAGCCTTCTCTCTCTCTCAGCTCCCTCAGGGATTCCAATAATTCTGATTTGGAGCATTTCATGGCATCATTTATTTCTCTAATTCTATTTTCATGGGATTTTAGCTGTTTGTTCCAAGACTTCTCCTGCTCCTCCTTCTCAATCAATCTGTCTTCTAGATCACTAATGAGATCTTCAGCTTCACTTACCCTAGCTGTTAGGGTATTTAGATTAGAGTGGATCTCACTGAGAGCCTTTTTACCCTCTGCCAGTTTGGCTTTCACTTCTGTCCTCAGAGCTTTTGTGTTGCCACCAATGTTATTTTCCAACTTAGCCATTGCTTGGATGATTGCTACCCTGAATTCCAATTCTGTCATATTGTTTATGTTCATATTCAGTATTCTGTGACATGGGTTGCAGTCTCTGAGTTTTTCTTCTGTTGGGTGTTCCTCCTCCAAGTCATTTTGGTGATGGGTAGTTGAGGGGAATAGCTGGTTGGAAGGTTTTGGAGCAATCAGAAGTCACCACCGAAAAGGAAGAAGAAAGAGAAAAGAGAAGAAAAAAAGAAGAAAAACAAGAGAAAATCTGGCCAAAACAGGCCCTTTGTGGGCAAGGAAAGTATTTCAGTTTTCCTGGGTATGTCTTATTATTATTGTTAGAAGATTCAACTTTATAGAGATATAGGAAAGTTAAAGCTGGTTTATATATAGGGCCAGTATTGAATAGGAATGAAGGATTACCTTGAAGCTTATATCTATATGTATATTAAAAAGAAAAAAAATTAAAAAAGAGAAAAAGAAAAAAAAGAAACAAACATATTAGTTTGAAAAAAGTTGAAGGTAAAAAGTTATTATGGAGTGTTGTATAATTATCACATTGTAATAAGAATTGGTTTAAAAAAATAAAAGACAAAAACCATGATAATGAATTTAAAATTTAAAATGAAAACTTAAAAATAAAAATAAAAAGAAGTTAAAAAGAGAATAAAATGAAAAGCTGTATCTATGAAATATACATGTTATGGGTTAGTACCAGGAGCTTAATATATTCTTTTTTCCCCAATGTTGGGGTTTTACAATTTTATGGAGACCCTTTGGTGTTGTCCTCTTTTTCTTCTGGCTTGCCTTCTGGGGGAGGGGCCTGCCAGGTTATTTTTCAGTTAGTGTGGCCTGGGCAGATTCACCCCGCACCCTTTCAAGGGGCTCAGCTCTATGGAAACCAGGTTTTTAGGCTTTTGTTCTCCAGAGGATTTGTTCTTTTGCATTTTTTGCAGCTTTTTGGAAAGTCAGGGCAAAGTAAGATGTCGGCACCCAGGCCTCTGTTTCAGAGAGAGGCCTCAGTTAGCACCCCTCTGGATGGTGCGGGGCACACAGACTCCCTCTGTATTTTCCCCTGCACCCCACCACCTCTCACAGGTAGAACACACCCACATCAGCTATCCAGAATGGCACCCGAAGCCTCCTCTTGTCGCTTCACTCCCACTAGCTTTTCACTGTCCGTAAGCTTTCTGGGGCCCACAGCCACACTGAGAGCACTAGGACCCTGCAGTCCTGCACATTGTTGGGAAGGCTGCAGAGTCGCCTCAGGCACAGGTTTCCGGTGCCTAGCCCAAGTGGGGGACCAAGTGCAAGGATTTCAGGTGGTGCAGGGAGGGCTTTCTATCCCCAGCCTGGAGGTGCAGGTTTATGTCCCTGCCACCCGCCATCAGCTTTCCCTGTTTCCTCTTATGACCCCTTGTTTTTGAGTGCTTTTAACCAGACTGTAATTTGATGCTGGTCCCCAAGCACAGGGCACTTTCATACTGGGGTATTACTTTCCAATGGGTCACTTCTGGTGGCCCCCTCCCCCTCTTGCTTGTCCTCCAAAATCAGTCTGAACGCTCCCGCTCCACTTTACCTCTCCACTGATGCTCTTCTGCCCCCATAGAGATCCAGAAGTGTGTAATCTTATGTCTCAGGCTGATTTCATGGGTATTCACAGTGTTCTTGTAGATATTTAGCTCACTTCAGGGAACCCTTTTCTCCTACTTTTTTTGCCATCTTGTCCCTCCTCCCAAGAGAATGAAATCTTGCCACTTTCTATAACATGAATAGACCTAGAGGGTATTATGCTAATTGTATAAGGCAGACAGAGAAAGACAAATATCTAAAAAGGGAAGCAAATAAATAAGCGAAACAAAACAGAAACAAACTCAAACACAGAAAATGATGTTCTGGTTGCTAGAAGAGAGGGGTTTGGGAGACTGGGTAAAATAGGTCAAGGTGACTACAAGGTACAATCTTCTAGTTATAAAATAAATGTTATGGAGATATATAACATAAGGAAGATATACAATGATATTGTGACTTATGGTAATCATGTGTATAAATATTAAATCCTTATGTTGTACACTTGACACTGATAAATGTATGTCAGCTACACTTCAATAAAGAAAATGTTTGAGGAATTACTAATAGTTACATATATACATATATATTTGCTTGTATATAAACTTTTCTCCCTGAAAAAAGGAAGAATAAGATTGTCATATCTCACTATATCTATTTGTATATGAATTATTTGTGGCCAGGTACATACATTCATCCATGGATGCATACAGAGACAGAGAGAGAAAGGGAGAGAGAGAGATGAAGGGAAAGAGAGGGAGAAAAGGGAGGAAGAGGAGCAGAGATGATTTACAGTACATTAAAGGATGAAGGGAAAACTAATTTTGTTCTCATAAGGGACCCGCTCCATGGAAGCTGTGGGTCTAAAGGGTTTTCACAAGTTTTATTTTGAAAGAAATCTCAGCATCTAATTCCAGTGTAAATGGCAGGTTTGAATGAGTACCTGAAGGAACTATACATTTATTTGATTTCCAAAATTGATCTGTATTACCTATAATATGAAAGGGTATGAAATAGATTAAGATAAAACCTATGAATTTGTTGTAAAAGTTTACACTGTATATATTTATTTGCCTCAGAACATTTTATACCACATTATTATGATCTCTGTGCTCTGCTTGATTTTTATTTAGCACAAATAGTGGTGAATTACTTTTGAATTATAGCTTACTATTCTTTCCATGTACCAGATTCTTTGATGGTACAGGAAAATGTAACACATCAAAATAACACAATTTCTCTCCCAAATAACAATATGTTAAAATGATAAACCTATCTGGGAAGGTTAGAGGAATGAATTTTTAAAAATTTTTAATGTTTTTATTTAAATTCTAATTAGTTAACACTTATTGTAATATTGTTTTCAGAGTAAGTTTTAGTGATTCATAACTTACATATAAAACCCAGTGCTCACCACAAGTGCCCTCCTTATTATGTATCACCCAGGAATGATTGTTTTAGAAAGATTTTATTTATTTATTTGAGAGAAAGCAGAAGGGAAGGGAGGGGGAGAGAGAGAATTTCAAGCAAACTTCATGCTGAGTGTGGAGCCTGATGTGGAGCTTGATCTCATGACCCTGACATCATGACCTGAGCAGAAACCCTGTTGGAGACTTCAGTGACTTAGCCACCAGGTATCCCAGGGATAATTTGTTTTGTTTTGTTTTGTTTTTTAATAAAACTCATGTAAGTCTAGGTTGTCATGCAGTTTGTTCTTGGTATGATATGGAGAAGAAGCAATTTAACTCAGCGGTCACTGGACACAAGTTTTTGTGATCTGTACTGGAGACAAAAAAAGAATGAGATTTACCTTCTCCACTACTTGTGGGAAGCCGGACCCTGGCGCGGCCACCTGTGCCCGCTGCTGACTGGCAAGGCCATTTATGCCCAGCTTCTGATAAGCTGTTTTTGTGCAAGCTTTACTCCCTGAAACAGCTCGTACTGCAATGCCACTGATGGCTAGCAGTATGTTTCACTATGCTATCTCTAATTTTTGTGTGTTACTTACTTGAGCTGCCTGCTAGAGAAACTCCCCTGGCTGCCTGCCCTATAATTACCCCCTTGAACTTTCCAATAAACGAGACTTGATCAGAATTCTGTCTTGTCTCCATCTCTCGTGTCTCTTGTCCTATCATTCTCACTCCCCCTCTAGGGTCTCCGTTGACTACCTGCGGGTCGGGACAACTACTCAACATGCAAATGCCACAATGTTCCAGTGCTCAATATTGGGATACTTCTTTTGGTCTCAGAAATTATATCCATCCCAATGAATTTAAATTTTTGTACATCTATTATTCTCATATTTTTTTCTCCATCTACGATGTGCCCCCAGAGCTTCAAACCTGTGTATATAGCTACTTCTTAAAATATATACTCGGTAGGGGCGCCTGGGTGGCTCAGTTGGTTGAGCGACTGCCTTCGGCTCAGGTCATGACCCTGGAGACCCGGGATCGAGCCCCGCATCGAGCCCCACATCGGGCTCCCTGCTCAGCGGGAAGCCTGCTTCTCATTCTCTCACTCCCCCTGCTTGTGTTCCCTCTCTGGCTGTGTTTCTCTCTGTCAAATAAAATCTTAAAAAAAAAAAAAAAAAATATATATATATATATATATATATATATATATATATATATACTCGGTAATCTAATGTCTTATCATTAGCATGATCAAAATAAAACTCCCGTTTCTCCACTCAGCCTGAAGTCTCTCCTTTTCAGAGTAAATGACATTATCATTCATCCGGGAGTGAAGTAAAAATGTAGGATTTATTTTTGATGTTTTCCTTTTCCTTATGCTCCACATCCTGTCATTAGTCCAACTGACTGCACCTCCAAAACATCCTCCATATGCATCTGTAGCTTCATCTGCCCCTCGTCACATCTATTGAAGCCACCATCATTCCTTGCTGCATGACTGTAGTTCCCTTGTTTCTTTCCTTATGTATCCATTCCCCCTTAGTACCAGAAAAAAAATTTAAGATCTAAGCCATATCATGTTATGACTCAGTTTCACACTGTAATAAGAATAAAATCTAAATTTTTTCTGTTCTGAGGGGTTTTATAGGATATGGCTCCTGCCTACTTCTCCCACCTCATGTTAAACTTTCTTCCCACTGCTTCCTATGCGCAGCCACATAGGGTCTTTTTTATTTAAGCATGCCTCGTTCATTACTGCCATAGGAACTTTCAACTCACCACTGCTTTTCTGTGGAAGCCCCATGTCACATTGTGCATGGATGATTCCTTATTATCATTTAGACATCACCTCTAATGACTGCACTTCTGCCACAAAATCTAAGAGGACTACCCTAACTGCACTCTGTAATTATCTTAAAATCACCCAGTTTTATTTTCACTCTAGTATTTACTTCCACAGACATTTCTTATCTCTTTGTTTATTGCTTTTCCCTCTGCCTCTTCTATAAAGTATAACATTTTGGAAAACAAGGATCAAGTCAATTTCATTAAAGCGACCTCTTTTAGCCTGCTTTGTAATTTCATTCTGTAAGTGAACTAAAAGTGTTCAAGGGTTTTAAGCCAAGGGATATGTTATGATTTGTATTTCTGAAGGATTATTTCTGCAGAAATTATTGGAGAAAAGCAGGAATGAAAGGGGAAATAAATACTTGGGAAGCTGTTGCCTTTTTACATTGGATAAGGATCTGAAGGAGACTAGAGATAATGTAATAGGCATTAAGAGAAGACTTTGAGGCATTGTTAGCAATACAATCTGGAGTTTAGTAATACATTATTTGTGAGGAAAAGCTTAAGATAACTGCAAGTATACAGTCTTGTATACTGTCCCTTATACAAGGGACAAAGAAATGTTTGCATAGGAATATATTAAGATACTTCTTAGATGTGTTGATTTAGGATGTCTTTGTAAAGTTTGGAACAAATGAAGATGCCTAACAAAATATATGAAAACAAGAAGACGTTCCCTTTGTTTTAGCAAACAATACATTTAATTTTTTATTTTTAAAGATTTCATTTACTTATTTGACAGAGAGAGAGCGAGAGAGCACAAAAGCAGGGGAGCAGCAGAGGGAGAGGGAAAAGCAGGCCTCCCACTGAGCAGGGAGCCCAATACAAGGTTCAATCTCTGGACCCTGGGACCATGGCCTGAGCCAAAGGCAGATGCTCAAATGAATGAGCATCCCCCCAAAGAGTACATTTTAATCATAGAATATTTATATATAAGGATTGGGGTGGTGGGATATTTTATGCAGAACCAATGTGTTGATAATCACAAATCATGACAACTGGTATTATGAATCGATCAGCGAGTTAAATTTTTGAAATAGTTTGAAAAGAATTACATGAAATTAAAAAGAGCAGCATTCTAAATTGTCCTGGTGAGGCTTTAATGTGGTATTTTTGTTCCATGAAATAAGGTTCTAACTGCTAGAGTGGCTATAATGAGGTCTTACTGGTATGTTTTTCTATTTTATTGTTGCCTTTAGGCAGGCTATGAGCTTTATGAATTTGTAGCTCACCAAAGCAGATATTTAGAGAAGGAAGACTTTTTCTTTTCTTACTCATATTTAGTGATTTTTTCATACTTTAACCTTGATTTAAAGTAACAAAACTATGGGGTGCCTCAGTGGCTCAGTCTTTAAGCATCTGCCTTTGGCTCATGTCATGATCCAGAGGTCTGGGATTGAGCCCACATCGAGCCCCACATCGGGCTCCCTGCTCAGTGGGAAGCCTGCTTCTCCCTCTTTCAGCCCCCCTGCTTGTATTCCCTCTCTAGCTGTGTTTCTCTCTGTCAAATAAATAAATAAAATCTTAAAAAAATAAAGTAACAAAACTATATAACCTTCTTAACATGGTCTAAAAATGTACTCTATACTCAAATTCAACATTATCTTTTATATTTTGCTCTTTCATAGTTTTCTCTTTTGCAGAAGTGTTTGAAAATTCCTCAATACAGCATATACTTACAACTCTACACATTCACATAGTCTGTTTTCTTTAATTAAAAGGCCTTTCCTTGTCCTTTGGTGACAGCCATTAAGACCCTGTTCAAATTCCATGTCCCCTATGAGATCTTCCTCCACCTCAACCACTCCTTTTAGCCCTAAAGGATTAGGGGTCTATATTATTTGTAACAAGCAACATGGCCCTAATTTCAAGATCAGCAGTATCCTGAGTAACTCACAAACAAAGCAAAACAAACAGAAAGCTCAAATGAAATTCTTCAATATCCTGAGATTTTATGTGAAGCATCTTTTTTTTTTTTTAAGATTTTATTTATTTGACAGAGAGAAACACAGCCAGAGAGGGAACAAAAGCAGGGCGAGTGAGAGAGGGAGAAGCAGGCTTCCCGCCAAGCAGGCAGCTTGATGTGGGACTTGATCCCGGGTCTCCGAGATCATGACCTGAGCCGAAGGCAGTTGCTTAACCAACTGAGCCACCCAGACGCCCCTATGTGAAGCATCTTAACCAGAAAAAAAAAGTGTAGAATATGGTCTATTTAAAGTTAATACATCACCAGGTCTTCTAACTGTTTGATCTGAAATATATCTAACTTCCACTTGTCCCTATCCCTACAGCAACACATTCATTGAAGCTTCCATCATCTATTACATGAACTTCTGTGGTAGTCTTTTAAATGCATCCTCTGATTTATCACTTGTTACTTCCAATCTTTTCTCTAGAGTAAGGGCTGGCAAATAAAGTCTGATGGCCAACTTCACTTCACTACCTGCTTTTGTATGTCTTGAGAATAAAATTAACTTTAAATATTTCATGATTGGTGACAAATTTAAAAGAAAATAATATTTTGTGACCCTTGAAAATTGTATGGAAATTAAATGGTGGTGTCCGTATACAGTTGTCTATTGTTTGCATCCCAGATCTTATCTTCAGCTGGTGGAAGGATGTTAGTATCATAGCAAGTATCCTTTTAGTAAAATTATAAAGCTCTTATTTAGATGACAACAGGCAGGTGGTTGAGATCACACATTTCATTTTCTACGAATCTGTAGGAGAAACCACAGGGTACGTGGTGGGGTTAGTGGTTGTAGTATTGTCAGATACCAAGTAAACTAGCACTTTAACCACTTGGCAGTAGAGTTGAGAGTTGAGAGTGACAGCTAGCACTATCTTTGTTATCAGCAATACAGATAACTATCCTTCTCTAGGTTGTAATTGTGAGACAGAGGGCCAGGGATATAGAAGGCAGTCAAGCCCCGCATCAGGCTCCCTGCCCTGTGGGAAGCCTGCTTCTCCCTCTCACTCCTCTTCCTTATGTTCCCTCTCTCACTGTGTTTCTCTCTGTCAAATAAATAAATAAGTTCTTTAAAAAATGAAGTTTTACTGTCTTTTGAAGTTTAATAAGAGTAGTATTTCCTTCTATTATCACTGTAGATATCCAAGTCTCTGAAGCTGACATTGACTTTTCCCTCTTGGATCCAAAACAAGATTATGAACAATAAAAGTTGATTTTTCTTTATTAGTTTAAACAAACTCATTTCATTCTATTTTCAAAAAGTCAGGCTTTTTAGAAAGGCTGAGTGATCTGTATTTCCGACTCCATCACTTATCATCTGATTGGGTCCCTGCTGGCAAGCATTTGGTAAATAAACCATTTTCTTTCAGAAAACAAATATTGCTTGGATTCCACCTATTAGCAAAAAAATATTTATTTCCATTGCAGTTTTCTTTGGTTTTATCTGAAATTTTATTCTGACTACAAACATTTCTAACCATGGTAGTTTATTTTGATAGACACTTTTTCAAAGGAACTACATTTATGAATAAATCAAATAAATGATTTTCTCTTTGAAAAGATATCACCTGGCTCTTTGTCATATGAATCTGATAAAATATTCTTGCACAAACCACACACACACACACACAGTTTAGGTATGTATTTTTAGATCAATACATTTTCTCTGACATGTAATATTATCATCATACTTAGCATTTATCGATTACCTGTACTTTTCAGGGTCCAAAATCAAAAGCTGGAGAATAGTACATAGTTTTAGAAAATGGCTTTTCCTAATAGTACCATTTAGGTTGTTTCAGATAAGATCCTTGCCCTTACTTTCTCTCCCTTTAAAATTGCAATAAAATGTTAGTTTCTTCATGCATGTGTGAAATATAATGAAAATTAATAAAAGTCCATATATGGATGGGAAATTGACACAGAGTCCAAGAGAGAATAATTATTTTTTTCATTGGCTATTATAGGCCAAATTTTCATGATATAGCTTTAAATAAAAATTGTAAAGGAAGAATATATTAAGTCATTATGATTGTCTTTTGGGGCTACTATGAATTACTCTGGTTATTGAAGTGAACAAAAGGACACTGATCACCTGGTTTCTTCCATTTACATCTAGTAATGAGGAAGATAAAAACTGATAAGACATTATCTATGGTAGGACATGAAGGTTGGTGAAATGGTTCTATCGTCATACCATTTTCTCAGGAGGATATGGCTGTAGAAGGGCATATTATGCAATTAGTCATATTATTTCCATAGTGAAGTATGGAATATTTCACATTCAGATGATTTTATTGTTAGTACATGATATTTGACTGCTTTATGAAGTGTTATTAGACTTGTTTGGTGATCTCCAACTCTGGAGAAGGGCTAAGTCACATTTAACAGAAAAGAAGTGATTGTCCATATTGTGACAGACTTACAAATCAAGACAAGTCCCTCCTGATACTTTTACCCAATAACTTTGAATGATTTGCTTCAGAAACTAAATTGATTCTGCAGACACATTGCAGTACAATAAAAGATATAGAGAAAGATGATTTATAGTTGCCAGAACTTTTCTTAATGTTGCAAAAAATAGATGTTCTGTAGACTTTTTTTTTAAGATTTTATTTATTTGACAGAGAGAAACACAGCCAGAGGGAGAACACAAGCAGGGGGAGTGAGAGAGGGAGAAGCAGGCTTCCCGCCAAGCAGGGAGCCGGATGCGGGACTCAATCCTGGGTCTCCACGATCATGACCTGAGCGGAAGGCAGTCGCTTAACCAACTGAACTACCCAGGTGCCCCTGTAGACTTTTTTAAAAATCATATAGATGTAGTATGGTTCTTACTGAAAGTTACTTTGGTTAGGCTTATGACACCAAAGACTTTACTTAATATGATAAAGAGGATCCATATGGGTGAGATACTGAAAGCTTTTTCCTGAGAATGGGAAGGAATCAAGAATATCTATCAACACTTCTATTCAATATTTTGCCAGAGGGTCCAGGGTAATGAAATACGGCAAGGAAGGAAATGCAAAGTTATAAGAATTGGGAAAAAAAAGGAAGAAAAAACCCAACCTATTATTCACAGATGCCATGGTTGCATATATAGTTAGAAATCTACAGATAAACTATTATAATTATTGAATACAGAAATTTTCTTGAGAGATGCCTGGGGTCCAGTTAGGTGGTTAAGGGTCTGCCTTCGCCTGTGGTCCTGAGCCTGGGATGGATTCCTATGTGGGGCTCCTCTGTGATCTCTCTCTGTCTTGCTCTCTAATACAAATAAGGTAAAATAATTTTTTTCTTGAATATAGGCTAAAATATCCAAAAATAACTGTGTTTCTATATGCAAGCTCAAACAATTAAAAGATAAAATAATTTAAATTGCCATTTACAATTGCACTAAAATATATTATATGCCTAAAATCTAATTGAAGATCTGCAGAGCCTCTACACAGAAAACAACATAGTATAAGAATTAAGAAGACTAAATAAATCATATTCATTATTTGGAAACATCAGTTTTGTAAAGATGTTAAATGTACCTAAGTTAATTTATCAAAATTCAGTCAGTTTGAATTAAAATTAAAAACTGAATTTTTTAAAATTACTAGTTGATTTAAAGATATATGGAAATGTAAAGAAATGATGACAGTGCTTAAAAAGGGAGCCACATTATAATAACAATTGGTTATATTACTATATTATATTATTATTTGTTATTATTATATGATAATAATAGGTCTGTGACAAAAGTGTCAATGGACAGAAAGTGGAAGACAGTTTTATCAATTAAAGATAGTGGATCAACTATACATTCGTATAGAAAGTGTAAATCTTTACCTCTACTTCATACTATGTACATAAACCAATATTTGGGAGATTTTAAATCTAAATGTAAAAGTAAAAAAAAAAAAAATGGGGGCGCCTGGGTGGCTCAGTCATTAAGCGTCTGCTTTGGCTCAGGTCATGATCTGGAAGTTCTAGGATCGAGCCCACATCGGGCTCCCTGCCCCACGGAAAGCCTGCTTCACCCTCTCTCACTCCCCCTGCTACTGTTGCTTGTTGCATTGTTTTTCTCTGTCAAATTAATAAATAAAATTAAAAAAAATTAAGTTTTACTGTCTTTTGAAGTTTAAAAAAGCTAATTTGTGATAATTAAAAGTTTCTCACAAAGAATACAGAAAAGCACTAATCATTAAGAAAATTTTGATAAGGTGAATTACATTAAGAACTTATGTTAATCAGTAAGTGACTAAAGAGGCAAGTGTAGTAAAGAAAAATGTTATATAAATATACATCTATACAAATATATATACACATATGTATATACAACAATATATAGATATATACACAAAACATGTCCAGAATATTTAAGAAAACAACAAATCAATAAGAAAAGGACAAGTGGCCAGGATACTTAAATAGGTAAACTTCATAAAAATAAAATATTTAAAAGGCTAAAAAAGAATATAAAATAATGCTTAATATCACTGGCCATCACAGAAAAGCAAATTAAAGTCACAGTTAGCAAAAAAAAAATACTTATAATATCAAGTGTTGACAAGGATGTAAAGCAAACTCAGCTCTCTTACTCTAAATTATTACTACCGTTTTGGAAAGTTGATTAACATTATTCATGAAAATAAACAAATGCATATACTGTGAACAAATAGTTCAATTGGGTTTAGAATCCAAAGAAATACATACATTTAAGTATCAAAAAAATAAAATCAGAATTTTCATAGCATCCTTACATAAGAAGAAAAAAACCTAGAATTAACCCAAAAGTCCATCAATAGGAGAATGGGTAAATAAAATATAGCATATTTGTTCAATAGAGCAGCAATGAAATAAACTAACAGTTCCCATTAATAAAGGTTTAAGATATAACGTTAAGCAAAGAAGGAAAAATAAATGATATCATACTGTAGGATTCTGTTATGGAAGTTCAAAAAGAGACAAAGTTGATCATTTTTCCTTCTTTAATTGTTCTATATTAAAATTTTGTGCTCATGCCTTTTGCAATGTGGATGTGGATGGATGCTAGAGTGTATTACGCTAAGCACAACAAGTCAGAAAGACAAATAACATACGATTTCACTCATATGTAGAATTTAAGAAACAGAACAGATCAACATAGTGGAAGAAAAAAAAGAGAGGGAGGCAAAATAAAAGAGACTCAACTGTAGAGAACAAACTGAGGGTTGGTACAAGGAGGTGGGTGGGGGGTATTAAGGAGGGTACTTGGGATGAGCATTGGGTGTGATAGGTAAGTAATGATTCTACACCTGAAACCAATATTACGTTGTATATTAACTAGAATTAAAAAAAATTGTGCTCATAAGATTCTAGGTGTACAATTAATGGAATGCTACAAAAAGGAGGAATATAGATTACAATTTTCCTGCTTCAAAAATAGGATATACTTAGAGGCAAAATAGATAAATAAAATAAACCAAATTTCAAAACATGAAGATCCTGTTCAATTCTGTGTCTAAATATAAAATAATTTATCATTCCTGTTTCAGATTTTGCTTTTTTTCTACAGTGTGTTATGTAAATCGAATTAAATGTAAATTAAAGAAATGTGTGTAAATGGAATTATTTATGCTATCCTGAGCATACTGATTGAAATAAAACTGAGGTCAAATTATAATTTAGAATTACACTGAGTCTCATGGAATTAATATCATCAATGATGAATAGTTATTGTGCAAGCAAACAGATTTATGGAGTTATACACTTAGATCAAGTGTCCCTAGAAATCCAAAAAACTTCTTTGATACTAATTTTAAAACATAGTTTTTCAATATTTCTAAATTTTCATGCAATCAAAGTAAGAAATGTGGAAAAAAGTATATTAAAGTGGTGACTGTTAATACTATCTCCCATTATAAATCTAGTTTTGTAAACCTGTGTAATTCTTGTGCTTGCTTCCTCCAGTCTAGATTTTATTTATCCTTAGTCACGCCTTTGGGCTTTTTACTCTTGGTAAATATGTTTCTTTTATGCTTCCTTCCCTCTCTTACAACATCATCTTGGTGCTGTGCAAAACACAGATGAAAGTGCATCATCTGGGGGCACCTGGGTGGCTCAGTTGGTTGAGAGACTGCCTTCAGCTCAGGTCATGATCCCGGAGACCCGGGATCGAGTCCCACATCGGGCTCCCTGCTCGGCAGGAAGCCTGTTTCTCCCTCTCTCAGTCCCTCTGCTTGTGTTCCCTCTCTCGCTGTGTTTCTCGCTGTCAAATAAATAAATAAAAATATTTAAAAAAAAAAAAGAAAAGAAAATGCATCATCTGATATCTGATCCCATTATTGATTTTCTTAGAAAAGCTTATTTTTGGAAGTTTATGGATATATTAAAATATATGGCATGGTTGCTACCAACAGTTTAAGGGCTATTATTCAACCTGGGTTATGCAACTTTTGAATAACACTTCCTAAGTGTGGATATATAAAATTTTATATGAGAAAGTAATACTATAAGCCCATGTGTTTGAATTGTACAATTTCATATATGAAGAAACAGGTATTAAAGCTGCATATATTTAGGGCACCTGGGTGGCTCAGTGGGCTAAGGCCTCTGCCTTCAGCTCAGGTCATGATCTTCGGGTCCTGGGATAGAGGCTTGTATTGGGCTCTCTGCTCTGCAGGGAGCCTGCTTCCTCTTCTCTCTGCCTGCCTCTCTGCCTGCTAGTGATCTCTCTCTCTCTGTCAAATAAATAAATAAAATTTTTAAAAACAAAAAACTGCATACATTTAGGTACCAGTAGATGTAGGAATTGAATTAGTAACTCATACTGCAGATTGTTTATTTAGAGTTAAGTAGGATCAACTAGAAGATGCTTCTTTCAGGAAAATAAATTTTATTGAGGTAAAATTAACATATTTCAAGCCCCTGTGCAAGAACAACTTTTAGTATATATTATGTAGATTTTGGCAAATGGATATACTTGTGTAATAAGCATTCCAGTCCAGATACAGCATATATATCATCATAGAAGACTTCCTAGTTACCCCTAGGGAAACTATTTGTTCCAGTTTTATTGAGATTATAATTGACAAATAGAATTCTATAAATTTAAGGTGTACAAAGTAATGATTTGATATATGTTTGTATGGCAAGATGATTACTGCAAGCTTAGTTATTTGTGTTTTTCCACTATAGACTTTCAGTTGGTTCTTTTTACAGTGTCCATTAGGCTGCTGATATTTCCTTTGTGTTCACTTTTCTTAATCCTTGAATCACTTTTCTTAATCCTTTATTGTGTTTAGATGGCTCTTTTGCAGTATGTGTCTTTTGATACCAACATATGAATCATCTTTTTCTCTGTTTCTGTTGTTGCCATTTCTCTCTCTCTCTCTCTCTCTCTCTCTCTCTCAAAGATGTTATTTATTTATTTGAAAGAGAACACAAGTGGAGGTAGTGGCAGAGGGAGAGGGAGAGGGACAAGCAGATTCCTTGCTGAGCAGGAGCCTGACGTGGGGTTCAATCCCACTGTATTTTCTAAAGTAAAAAAAAATTAGTGAAAAGAATGACATTGCTTTACCTTTTTGGAAATGTCTTTAGTATTTGACTTAACAGAAGATAGCTAGATCACTATATCTAATTTTGCATTCATTTTTGCTTTGGTTATAATATGTGAAGTACCTTCCACAGATAATGTAGTTTTAAAAACTTTGAGAAATATTGGCAACATTTTTCATAAAGCTGGAACAAATAATCCTAAAATTCATATGGAACCAGAAAAGACCCTGAATAGCCAGAGGAATGTTGAAAAAGAAAAACCAAGACTGGTGACATAATAATTTCAGACTTTAAGTTATAATACAAAACTGTCATCATCAAGACAGTATGGTACTGGCACAAAACAGACACATAGATCAATGGAACAGAATAGAGAACCCAGAAATAGACCCTCAACTCTATGGTCAACTAATCTTTAACAAAGCAGGAAAGACTACCCAATGGGAAAAAGACAATCTCTTCAACAAATGGTGTTGGGAAAATGGAACAGTCACATGTGGAAGAATGAAACTGGACCTTATTCCACACCATACACAAAGATAAACTCAAAATGAATGAAAGACCTAAATGTGAGAGGGGAATCGATCAAAATATTAGAGGAGAACACAGACAGCAACCTCTTCGACCTCAGCTGCAACAACTTTTTGTTGGACATGTCTCGAAAGGAAGGGGCAACAAAGGCATAAATGAACTATTGGGACTTCATCAAGATAAATGCATGACTCAAAGGATATCCTCTGCACAGCAAAGGCTATAGTCAACAAAACTTAAAGGGAACCCATGGAATGGGAGAAGACATTTGCAGATGAAATCAGATAAAGGGATGATATCCAAAAGGTATAAAGAACTTCTCAAACTCCACACTCAAAAAACTAATGATACAGTCAAGAAAATTCAGAAGACATGAACAGACATTTTGCCAAAGAAGACATCCAGATGGCCAACAGACACATAAAAAAGTGCTCAACATCACTTGGCATCAGGGAAATACAAATCAAAACAATGATGAGATACCACCTCACATCTATTAGAATGGCTAAAATTAACAAGCCAAGAAGCAGCAAATGTTTTATCATCTTTTTCTTTATGGTATGAAGGTAAGGAGGTGGAGGAAAGGGAACTCTCTTTCCTTTCATCCAGGGGATGAAAGCTGGTACAGCCACTCTGGAAAACAGTATGGATATTTCTCAAGACATAGAGCTTCCCTAAAACCCAGCAATTGGACTACTAGGTACTTACCCCAAAGAGATAAATATAGCAATCTGAAGGGGGCACCTGTACCCCAATTTTTATAATAGCAATGTACCAATAGCCAAAGTATGGAAAGAACCAAGATGTCCATTGGTAGATGAATGGATAAGATGTATATATGCATATATACACATATATACAATAGAATATCACCCAACCATGGAAAGGACAAAATTTTACCATTTACAAAAGCATAGATGGAACTGAGCAAAATAAGTCAACCAGTGAAAGACAATTATCATATGGTTTCACTCATATGTGGGATATAAGAAATAGCACAGAGGATCATAGAAGAAGAGAGGGAAATCTGAATGGGAAGGAATCAGAGAGGGAGTTAAACCATGACAGACTATGACAGACTATAAAAAACAAACTAAAAGGGGACTGGGTAGCTGGATGATGCACATTAAGGGGAGCATGTGATGTAACTGGCACCGGTGTTAATGCCCCTGCTGAATTGCTGACCTCTACATCTGAAACTAGTGATGTCCTGTATGTTGGCTCATTGAAAAATATAGTGTTGAGAATTGTAATAGTTTTTTTTTCAGATAACTATAAGCATCTCCCCTTGATACTAAAACAAAATTGACAAGTGGTAGTTTCTTAGAAGTTAGTTATAGTGTGGAATCTATAACTATACCCACAATCTTTTGGTTTTGAATGTATTAAAATCCATTTGTCTGTCTTTTAGGTGGAATAACTTTTTTCTCCATACAGGATTTTAAAATATCACATATTGATAATGTGGAAAATATTGATTCATGAGTTAGGAAGATATTCTAAGTATTGACACATTTTCTGATACCTTACCAGAAATTTACATTCACCCACCACAAGAAAAGTCATTACCTCATTGCATGTAAGAAGTTGTCATGCTCATGGAGGCAGATACAAGATTTAAAAAATTACAATTTTTTATTTTAAAGGTAAAATTTTTTCATTGGCCATAAATAGTGTTAGTAATTTTCTTAAAGAGACAGAATTGCTGTATAAAGTTTTTAGAAAATGTCTGCAATATATCCAAATCTGAATAGCCAATCATCTTTTTTCACTAGTCATCCTTTTAGGTAAAAGTGATGCTCCATGGAAAAACAAATTAGATCATCACACAGCTTGAATTATTGGGTAAATGTTTTTTATTGAAACAAATATTGTATGTTGGTATGTAGCAAAATCACTTTATTCATACACAAAGACTATTAATAAAATAGATCCACATCAGCAACATTCAAGAAAATTTAAAAATTATACTGCTTTACCAGGGACATTAAGTACAATTAAAATACATGTAAATAGGGGCACCTGGGTGGCTCAGTTGGTTAAGCCACTGCCTTCAGCTCAGGTCATGATCCTGGAGACCCCGGATCAAGTTCCACATTGGGTTCCCAGCTCCGCGGAGAGTCTGCTTTTCCCTCTGACCTTCTCCCCTCTCAGGCTCTCTCCCACTCTCTCTCTCAAATAAATAAAATCTTAAAAAAAATAAAAATAAATAAAATACATGTAAATAATAGTAATAATAATAATACACAGTGAATTCATGGCAGTGAATACAATGCTGTTTGTAATATCCTGGCACTGTGATTGATGTTAAATTGTGAGAAATTTTACCCACCTTTTATTCTTCATCGGTGCAAATGCCAACAAAGAAAAAAATATAATACTTTGTCTTATACATTTTGTCCTGTTTTACTGTTGTTTGCAACATGAAGTAAGTGCAGTACCAATTACTAAGTCATGTCAGAATTGGAAGTTCAGAAGATAGTTTTGAACCACTCACCTATGTGGGGAAGAGTATGTATTAAGAAAATTATGGGAGATACTTACCAACATATATACAAAAGAAGACACACACACACACACACAGAGCTGTCTGAAGGGATTTAAAGATATGTTTCTGGACAGATACCTTTTAAAGGTGTGTTTCCTACTTCAATTTCCACTGTTTTAGTAACATATATCATAATAATTGGTACTAAATCAAGAATAATGAAAAAATGTAATTTTCTTTGAATCTTGGTAAATTAACACAGCAGAACCAACATCTATTTTGCTGATCTATAAAAAAACAATGCTAAAGTTGAGCTCCATGCAGTTTGAAAGCTAGACATTGCATCCTATTATTACATCTTAGACTGGTAATAAAAAAATACTAGAATTAAGTGTAAGATAGCATATATGTGGGAGATGAGTAAGGAATATTTTTAAGGTGTTTATATTATAATGGGCACATGATGATCTAATATGCTATTTACATAACCTCAAATCTGAAAAAATAAATATAGTAAGAATATTGTCTCTTGGAACTGATCACTCAAGTGCAAGTTAAAAGTGAATGAATGTATGTTGGTTTATTCATTAACAAAAATTAATGGAGTATTCACCATGTTCTAAGGACATATCAGAGAGGATTGCTTTCCTTCTCTAGGAGTTTGGTAAATAAGATGCATAAGCAAACACATAATTATATTAACATTTCAGAAGATTAGTTGAACTGGGAAAAACTGTCAGGAAGTTGTTCGAAAGTCTGCCAAGATAAAATGATGGCCAGGCTAGTGCAGTAATGGAGTCAGAAATAGACAGACTGAAGGGATCCTTTGGGATTAGAAGAAGAAATGGACATAAATGGAACAGGGTGTTAGAGCCGTAGAGTTCAGAGAGAGTGAAGCATATAGTCAAGGATATATTTTAGATTTGTGCCCTTACTAGTGACAGTCACTAAGAGAGCAGAGTGTTTGCAGTCAGTAGGATAGAAAGAAAGGAAAGAATAAACTAAATTTTTAGCACTTTGAGCTTGTCCTTCTCATAAAACATTCGACAGATGACTGACAGAGAGAGACAGACAGATTAGATAGAGACAATGTTTGTTAAACTTTTGGTGATTTGGGCTGGAATCCTGTGTGCATGCATGTACTTGAGATTTGTATGCATATAAATAAGCAAGTTATGAGAAATCAAAATATGACTTATCTCAGAGCAAGGCACATCTGTATTCCTGGTGAAACACACCTATCCTTGTGCTCAAACTCACAGGCAGTTCTGCTAATCTCTCGAACACTCCTTTTTATTGGTGACAAACAATTCTTCCTCAATGGTTTGAAATGAACTTTGAATGAATGAAAAATGTTTTGGTATGCTAGTGATGGGCAAATAAGTTATTGGTTGTAAATACATAACAGCAACAGTGATCAATGGCTAGCAAAGTAGCAATAATTTGGGGCACCTGGGTGGCTCAGTTGGTTGAGCAACTGCCTTCGGCTCAGGTCACGATCCCAGAGATCCGGGATCGAGCCCCACATCGGGCTCCCTGCTCGGCGGGAAGCCTGCTTCTCCCTCTCTCACTCCCCTTGCTTGTGTTCCCTCTCTAGCTGTGTTTCTCTCTGTCAAATAAATAAAGTCTTTAAAAAAAGTAGCAATAATTTTATCATTTAAAGATGTAAAAGTAGCTTGACTTCTTCAAGAGTTGACATCTTCTATTGAAGTTACTACAATGAAGATTTTTTTTTTTTTTACTAAATTGCAACAGCAAATCCAGAAGTAAAGAAGGATTTACTGGATAACAAATTTGCCAACATATGATAATGGCAGCATTCTGCATAGTCCTCCACTTTTTAGTCTTGTTTTTGGGGAAATGCTATACACCTCTACAATGAATCTTCCTGAATCTTACCTTCTCACCAAGTACAACATGTTTTGGTTGTTCCATGTTGATATTATTCATATCTCTCTAGCTTCCATCTGCTCTAGATCCTCTCCTTTCAACGATTTAATTACTGCTCTAGATTTTCATTAGTTGTGTGATATACGGAGTACAGAGAGATCTGAGTTTGGGTAAGTCACTTAACACAATTTTCTTATTTGGGAATGATAATCATCTTTGAGAATTCATTGTGAATTACAGAAAATAGGGTGCATGCTAAGTGCTATATGTAAAATGTGTGTGTTGTGACTTATGATTGTAGAGGCTGCTCTTAGGCAATGGAAACCTGATCAAGACAAAAGGACCCATAGAGACCACTGAGCTGACACTAACAGGCTTGTTTAGTGACCCATCTAGAAATATACAATAGCCCCTGACTGACTAATTATAACCAGGCACAATTCCCAAGATTACCAAAAAGGGGAAAATTCCATAAGACCCCATACTTCCTCGCTCTGTGCTATCATGGTGACCCCTCACCACCATCTCATGGCAGACAGTCTCTCCGTTGCTGTCTTGCCTGTTGCTCCCTTGCAGTGTGTTCAATAAACTCTGTCTCTTTTGTTCCGCCTTGAGTAAATTCTTTCACCGTCCACACAGCTGGCCCCACGTCCAATAGGACACCCCGCGATAGGTACCTGGCAAATATTAACATGTGGCTTGCTGCAACCACCTCCCTTAAAACTGTTTTTCTTGGCATTTCTTTCTATAAGTTGCTTCTGTGAGAAATGCTGATCAGGTATGTGTAAGTATTCTGGACTGTTTTTCCTCTCTCCTCAGGAAAGAGCCAGACAGCAAGAAAACACATGCCTAATATCTTTACAAAGCCATCTACTAACATTTCTATATGATTAATTTTCTATTGATGCAGAAAGACCTGAAAAGAATAGACCAAATGCATATAAAATAAAACCAAACTTTCCAGTTGTAAAGTGGAAAGATTATCAGAATGACACGATGACTCAGATTAGGTGACATTTGTTATCTTTGACACAAAGAGATTAATAAAACAGTTAATCTACTTGTGTAAATACTTATCTGAAAAGTTATCCCATTTTACAAATAATTTTGTGTTAATTGCTTCTAAATTAGATCTGTATTCCTCCTTATAAATTCTTAGTATCCTTTCTCCCATCTAATTTAAATTTAACATTTTTATGTTCTTACACAAATTCTATTTTTGTAGTACTTCGAAATGCACTCTTTAAAAGGATGTTTTTCAAAGAGTCCAGATGGTACCAATAATTATTTATTATCTTTAGCTTTTACCATTATCTGTCATCCAATCTGTGATATTATAAATCTTGTTCAGTGCTTAGAGTTGTAGCAATTCAATGAAAAAATGCTTGTGTAATAAGTTCAGAGGAATCCAGCACATTATGGAGGTAGAACTACTTTCAAAGCTTTAATTAAAAGTCTGATGATTGTGGTGACTTTGTATTAGAGTTTGATAAGTAGTTGCATATGACTCTAACCGTTTTTGTTCATCTTGAATTCACCCAAATATATTTGCATAAAATTTGTTACAGCAAGAATTGAAGTTTTACTTTTCATCACTGTGAAACTAAGGGAAGTCATATGCAAAGGCACTTTTGCCAACTTAATTACTAAGATCCTTCAGTTAATTTTCACTTGAAGGAAGTTAATGAGGTCTTCATTCTGGTAGGAAGTGTCTCACTAGATAGTGATCTTCAAAGTAAAAAAAAATTGCCTGTTTTATTATGATTATTTTACTCCAGAAACATCCTATTGCCTAATATAAGCCAACTTATTTCTAGTCCCTGGAAAGCTCTCCAAACCTTTGTATGCCTGAATTAATCCTTCTGTTTGAGTGTTCCCTGACCCCTTTGTACTTATTTGTTATGTAACACTACATTGTTTTTTGATTTGTTTTCATTTATCTCTATTTGTGATTTCACTGAGGGCAAAGCCTGTACTTTCCCCATAAATCTGTGTGTCTACAGTATCTAACAGAGTAGATGGTACATATTATGTGTTTAACAAACATCTTTTGAATTAATAATTATTATTTCTGAGACCAATTTTATGTATATATGGTATATACCAGTCATAAGCTTGCTCTATTATTTAACACATAGCACTTCAACGGTCAGCTAAAGCCATTAGATTTCTTTTCTTCCTTCCTTCTTTTTCTCTCTTCTTCCTTTTCTACTACAGATCACCGTTAACTTTTTTTCTAATAAACAAAATGAAATTAAATTTTAAAGGCAAATATAGGATTTATTGGGCCATGTTACTGTTTCAGCCTACCAACATACTTAAAATTATTTAAGTATTTTTGCTCAATGTTTCAGTTTATCAAGATATTTTAAAAATAAGATACCTTATCTAAAATTCTTTTTGAAAATTTGACTTGAAAATCTAATCTACCTATTTAAATTTATACAAATGTCAGAAGATGAATTATATAAAACCAAAAACTGAGCCACAGGAGACCTCCTTCCACTTTTAACTTAATTTATTAATCAATTGACTGGTCATATTAAGTTATGTATGAATCTGTTGAATTGTACTATTATCCAACCCATATTTCTACATACTCTTTACAAGAAGTTCAGTTTATCTGTTTCTTAAGATTAAAATGATATACTAGAATATACCACCATTAGTATTTCTATAAAAAACAATGAGTGACATCAGTAGGAATGATGGTGTAAAACCCTTTGAAAATTGGGGATCTGGGTGGCTCAGTGAATTAAACATCAGACTCTTGATTTTAGCTCAGGTCATGATCTCAGGGTCATGAGTTTGAGCCCTGGACATGGAACTTGCTTAAGATTCTCTCTCTTTCTCCTTCTGCCCTTCCTCCTTCCTCCCACTCTCTCTCTCAAAAACAAAACAAAACAAAAAGAAACAAACAAACAAAAAAACCTTTGGATATTTTCTTCTTCATAAAAGCAAGAGAACCCTGGAAAAAATTGGTAAAAATCAAAATGTCTAGAACTTAAAATTAACCAAAAGTCAGCAACCATCTTCTGAATATTTATTGAACAAAAATGATTCAGTCTTGATAAGAACAATTAGCTTTGTGGCATTTTAACTTACTCTATAGTTCTTCCTTTCTTAGTTCTTGAAAACCAGTGGTCCTGTAGACATGTTAAAAAGCATACTAGCAGCCACTGGAGAATGTACATGGAATTGGAGCTCCTCCAAAGACCTATTCTCACCTGTCATTATTTGGCCTGTATGACAGTTCCCTGGACAATTCCACTCAAATAAGTTTTGTCTTATTTGATCTGACTCTGAGCTTATTTAAGTGTAATCAGCATGCCTCCCCCCCCAGGGGAATTTGTTGAAAACAATCAGTAGCAATTGCCTGAGGCAATTATAACTACTGTGGCAAATGGCAAACTGATCAACATACTTAAAAGGGAAAGCTTTTGGATATATCCAGAGAATCTTTGAAAAGTCATGGAAATCTAGAAGTCCTCTTACATGCTAGGGATTGTGTCCGTACATGAGTCTGTGCATGATAGTAAAGACCCGAGAAGCCCCCTGAACTCTTACCTATGGCTGATCTAGAGATTCTATGGAAGCAGGAAGTGACAGTTAAGACAGATGTGTAAAGGTAAGCCTCAACAGACAACAGACCCTTTTGGGAAAGCCTGGGAACTCAGTGGTTACAGGTATTTAAATAATTTATGTTCAATCATTAGGTGATAATTAAGCCAACTAAGCAGAGACTTGAATAGCCGCATACAAAGGACATAAACTCTACAAACTCTGTTCAGGAAAGTTACCAAACAAATACCCAGCAGCAGTAATACCAGCATAAAGAGCAAGAGCAACCAAAAAAACCCTGGGGAGAAAAATTCATTGATTCGCAAAATGATCACATTACGTTACTTAAAATGCCCACTTTTCAGCAAAAGTTATGAGAAGAAACACAAATGAATGGTTGCTAGGGAGGAAGTTAAGTTTTATGAAATTCTTATGGAAATATCACTGAGAAAACCCACAAGTGAATTTATTAGATAAAGACTTTAATTTAGCAGTTTTACATATGTTCAAAAACCTAAAGAAAATGATATCTAAGAGACAACTGTATGAGAATGATTTCTCACCATTGGTTGAAGAGATTATCCTTTTCCCATTTTGTGTTCTTTGTGCACTTGCCAAACATTGCTTGGCCCTAATATGTGGGTTTATTTCTAGGCTTTCAATTATGTTCCATTAGTCTGTGTGTCTGTATTTATACCAGTGGCATACTGTTTTAATTACTATAGCTTTGCAGTATAGTTTGAAATTACGAAGTGTGATGCTTCTCGCTTTGTCAATCTATCAAAAAATAATTATAATCATATACACAAATAATAATAGAGTCTTAAAGTAAGTAGAGTAAAAACTGACAGAATTGAAGGAATAAATAGGTAATTCTGCAGTAATACTGTTGAAGATTTCAATACCCTCTTTCATGATAGAACAACTACATAGAACAACTACATAGGAATTAAATGACTCATATGGCAGTATATATCACCTAGATCTAATAGACATCAATAGAATACTCCAACCACCAATAGCAGACTTTTCAAGTGTACATAGAATATTTTCTAGGTAAGACTGTATGTTAGGTCATAATAATGTCTCAATAATGCAAAAAGATTGAAATGATACAAATTATGTTCTCTAACAAAAATTACATGAAAATAGAAATTTAAAAAACAGAAAGTATTTTAGAAAATTAATAAATATATGGAGAATAAATAAGAGCAAATAACTAATAAGATATAGAAGAAACCACAGGGAAGTTAAAAAATACTTTGAAATGAGTGAAAACAAAAACATGACATACCAAAATGTATGGGATGTAGCTGCAGCACTGATGAGAGGTGAATTTATAGCATTAGGCACTTATATTTAAAAAAATAGAAAAATCATAAATCAATAACTTAACCTTCCACTTTATGAAACTGGAAACTAGAGCAAACTATACCCAAATCACACAGAAAAAAAAAAAGGAAATAAAAATCTGAGAGGAAAGAAATGAAATAGAGGAAATAAAAAAAAAACCCAGCAAGTAAAATAGTATGCCAACTCATTAGATAATCTAGATTAAATGAATACATTCATGTCACAACTATGAATATAGTCTAAAAAATGTGACTTGATCAATAACAAGTAAAAAAATTAAAGCATAGCCTGAAGACTTTCAATAAAAACATCTCAGGACCAGGTGGTTTCATTGGCAAAATGCATCAAATATTTAAAGTAGAACTCATAGCAATCCTTCTCAAACTCTTCGAAAAACAAACAAAAACAAACAAACAAACAAAAGAAGAGAGAATATTTCCCTACTCTTTTTATGAGGGCAGTATGACACTAATACTAAAACCAGACAATAACATTACAAGAAAACTATAGATCAATAACTGTTGTGAAAATATATGTAAAAATCCTTAACAAAATACTAGGAAACTGACTCCAGCAACATTTCAAAAGGATTATCTGCCATGGTAGGTAGAATAATTGCTTCCAAAGGACACTCACATTCTAATTCCTGGAGTCTTAAATATGTTAGGCTGCATGGTGAAGGAAATAAGGTTGCAAATGGAATCAAAATTGCTAATTAAAACCTCTTAATAACTTAATAAAGAGAAGTTGTCTTATATTATCCAAGTAAAACTGATTATCACAAGGGAAGAAGGAAGAAGGAAGGAAGGAAGGATGGAAGGAAGGAAGGAAGAAGAAGAAGAAGAAGAAGAAGAAGAAGAAGAAGAAGAAGAAGAAGAAGAAGAAGAAGAAGAAAAGAAGGAGAAAAGAAGGAGAAAAGAAGAAGAGGAGGAGGAAGGGAACAGGGGGAGGGGCAGGAGGAGGAGGAGAGGATGGGAAGGAGGAGAGGATGGGGAGGAGGAAGAGGAAGAAGTATGAGAAGGATGGAAGAGGAGGAAAGAGAGGGAGGAGCAGTGAGGAGGAGGAGGGAAGAGGAAGGAGGAGGAGGAGGAGGAGAGAAGAGGAGGGAAGAGGAAAAGGAGGAGGCAGGAGAAGGAAGAGGAGGAGAAGGAGGAAGGGCGAGGAGTAGGAGGAGTAGAAGGAGGGTTAGGGGAAGATTGAAGACAAGGGTCAGAGAAAGAGATGCGATCATAGAAGCAAAGTCAAAAGTGATAAGATATAGGAATAATTCTACTTATTGGTTTGGCTAATAGAGGGAAGAAGAGTGCCATGAGACAGAGAATATGAGTAGCCTTTAGAAAATGGAAAGCATAAGTAAACAAATTCTCCCCTAGAGCCTCCAGAAATACAATTCTGCTGATACATTGCTTTTAGCCCAGTGAGACTCATGTTGAACCTCTAATCCATAGAATTACAAGATCATATATTTTTCATATTTTAAGCCAATAAGTGTGTGGTAATTTGTTTCAGCAAAGTAAGCTAATATAGTAAATGACCAATTGGAGTTTATCCTAGGATGCAAAATTTGTGCAACACACAATAATCAATCAATGTAATATACCATATCAATAGAATAAAGGGTGAAAACTACATATTTTTATACAAAGAATTTGACAAAATTCAACACCATATCACGATAAAAACACTCAACAAACTAAGAATTGAATTTTTTCAACATTAGACAGGGTTTTTACAAAATACAAAACAAAACATATAACTAATGAAATATTAATGGTGAGGGACTAAATACTTTTCTCCTAAGATTAGGAACAGGAAAAGAATGTGCATTCTCGGGATTCTATTCAAAATTGTAATTGAAGTTTTAGCCAGATAGTTAGGCAAGAAAATGAAATAAAAGCTATTCTAAATGTAAATTAAGAAGTAGAATATTTTCAAATGATATGGTTCTATAAATTGAAAATTCTAAGGAATCTACAAAAAAGCCTTAGTGTTAGTAAATTAATTCTGCACGATTTCAAGATATAAGATCAGTATTCAAAATTAATGTTTCTATACATTACTTATAAATAACCCAAAAACGAATTTAAGGGAACAAATGCATTTACAAGTACATCAAAATGAAATACTTAGTAATAAATTTAACAAAAAGTAAAAAGTGTACTTTCAGTACATGGAGAACTACAAAACATCATTACAAGAAATTAAGGCCTAAATAAATGGTAAAACATCTTGTACTTACAAATTGGAAGACTCAACTCAATGGTATTAAAATGGTAATATTCTCCAAATTAATATACAGGTTCAGTGAAATCCTTACCAAATTCCAATTTCCATTTTTTGGAGAAATGGGCAAGCTTATCTTAATAGTCACACGAATATACAAGGGACCCTAACTTGCCAAAACAATTGTGAAAAAGAACAAAGTTGACAAAAATAAAATGTGGGGACTACATCAAAATAAAAAGCTTCTGCACAGAGAGGGAAACAGTAAATAAAACTGAAAGACAACCTACTGAATGGGAGAAGATATTTGTAAAGGACATATCCAATATAGGGTTAGTATCCAAAATATATAAAGAACTTGTACAACTCAATACCCAAAAATCAATTAATCCAATTTAAAAATGGGAAGAAATAAACAGTATAGAGATTCCTCAAAAGGTAAAAATAGGACATTCTACAACTAGCGATTGCAGTACTAGGTATTTACCCAAAGGATATGGAAGTACTGATTCCAAGGGACACATGCACAGTGATATCTGTAGTGACATTATTAACAATAGCCAAACTGGAAAGAGCCCATGTCCATCAACTGGTGAATGGATAAGGAAGATATGGGAAAGAATATATGATACACACACACACACACACACACACACACACACACACACTCTAGAATATTACCCAGCCATCAAAAATAATAAAATCTTGCCATTTGCAATGACATGGATGGAGTTGGAGTGTATTAATGTTAAGTGAAACAAATGAGTCAGAGAAAGACAAATACCATATGATTTCATTCATATATGGGATTTAAGAAACAAAACAGGTGAACAGAGGGGAAGGGGTAAAAGAAATGAAGGCAAACCATAAGAGACTCTTTTTTTTAAATATTTTATCTATTTATTTGACAGAGAAAGACACAGTGAGAGAGGGAACACAAGTAGGGGGAGTGGGAGAGGGAGAAGCAGGCTTCCCGCTGAGCAGGGCTTTGATGTGGGGCTCAATCCCAGGAACCCAGGATCATGACCTAAGGTGAAGGCAGACACTTAATGACTGAGCCCCCAAGACACCCCACCATAAAAGACTCTTAACTATAGAGAACAAACTTAGGGTTGTTGGACTGGAATTAGGTGGGGGATGGGATGATGGGTATTAAGGGGGGCACTTGCTGAGCCCTGGGTGTTAGATGTAAGTGATGAGTCAAAATTTTACTCTTAAAACCCATATTACACAATATACTAGCTAACTAAAATTTAAATAAAAACTTGAAAAAAATAATAAAAAATAAGTAAATAAAAATGGACAGAAGACATAAACAGAAATATCTCCAGAGAAGACAGATGGCCAACAGACACATGAAAAGATACTCATCATCACTTACCATCATGGAAATGCAACTCAAAACTACAATAAGATATCACCTCATAGTTGGCAGAAGGCTAATAACTACACAAGGAACAATGGGTATTGGTGAGGACGTGGAGAAAAAGCAGCACTCATGCACTATCTGTGGGAATGCAAACTGGCACAACCATTGTGGAAAATAGTATGGAGATTCCACACAAAGTTAAAAATAGAACTACCCTACCATCCAGCAAATGCACTACTTGGTATTTGTCCAAAGAATACAAAAACACTAATTCAAAAGAATTCATGCACCCCATGTTTATAGCAGCATTATTTACAATAACCAAATTATGTAGGCAGCTTGTTTCCATCAACTGATGAATGGATAAAGAATGATTGGCACACACACACACACACACACACACACACACACACACACACAGTGGAATATTACTCAGTCCTAAAAAAGAATGAATTCTTGCCATTTGCAAAAAAAATCAAAAAAAAAGACAAATACAATCTGATTTCACTCATATGTGGAATTTAAGAAACTAAACAGGGGCACCGGGGTGGCTCAATCAGTTGAGTGACTGACTTGCTTTTGTCTTGAGTTCTGATCTCAGCATCATGAGATGGAGCCCCATGTTAGGCTCCATGCTTAGCAGGGAGCCTGCTGGAGAGTTTCTCCCTCTTCTCTCTCTGCCCTTCCCCTGCTTGTGGTTTTTGCTATCCCTCCCTCCCTCTCTCAAATAAATAAATCTAAAAAAAAATCAACAAAAAACCCAAAACACCCCCAAAACACAAATGAACAAAGAAAAAGAGGCAAACCAAAACACAGACTCTTAACTATAGAGAACAAACTGATGGTTACCAGAGGGGAGATGATTGGGCGCATGGTTAAAAGAGGTGAAGGAGATTAAGGGTACACTTATCATGATTAGCACTGAGTAATGTATAGAATCACTACATTGTACAGGTGAAACTATTATAATACTCTATGTTAATTATACTGGAATTTAAAGAAGAGCAAAGTTGGAGCACTTACATTTTCAGATTTCAAAACATACTACAAATTTAGAACAATGTGGTGCTGTCATAAAGATAAACATCGATCAGTGTACATGGATATCTATGCACAAAAGAATAAATGTGGACCCCCAATGTCACACCTTATATAAAAATGAACTCAAAATATATCAAAGATCTAAATGACAGCTAAAACTACAAAAGTGGAGAAAAATAATGAAAAAATCTTCATGAGCTTAGATTAGACAATAGTCTTTGAGATATGATTCCATAAATACAAACCATAAAAGAAAAAAAGAAACTAAATTTCATCAAAATTAATAATTTTTTAAAAGATTTTATTTATTTATTTGACACAGAGAGAGCTCACAGTTAGGCAGAGAGGCAGGCAGAGAGAGAGGAGGAAGCAGGCTCCCCGTGAGCAGAGAGCCCGATGTGGGCCTCAATCCCAGGACCCTGAGATCATGACCTGAGCCAAAGGCAGAGGCTTTAACCCACTGAGCCACCGACGGGCCCCCAATGCTAATAATTTTTATTCTTCAATAGACACTATCAAAAGGTGAAAAAACAACCCACTGAAAGTGAGAAAATATTTACAAATCATATTTCTGATATTCTGATAACAGACTAATATTTAGAATACATAAAGAATGCTTATATTATTAAAATGAAAACCCATAACTGAAAAATGAAAAAAATATTTAAATAACTTTTTCTTGAAAGAAATATGCATACATAAGATGCTCAATATTTTTAATCAATAGGAAAATGCAAATCAAAACTATAGTGATACCGCTTCACACTCACTGGAATAATCAATCTGGTAGTTACTACAGGACCCAGCAATTCCAGAACTAGATACATTTGTACACACAAAAATTTGTACATGAATGCTCAAATCAGCACTACTCATAATAATTGAGCCAATTTTTACTTATTCTCAATATCTGCTGGAAAAATTGTAGCCTCAGTTTACACATCATTCTTCTTATTTTTTTTTTTATTGTTACTAAAATTTTTTTTTCCAGTGTTCCAAGATTCATTCCCCATATCCCACACCCAGTGTTCCACGCTTTAGGTGTCCCCAGTACCCACCACCCGGCTCTCCCATCCCTCCACCCCCCTCCCTCCAAGTCCCTCAGTTTGTTTCTGTGTCCAAAGTCTCTGTTGTTTCGTTTCCCTCCCTAGATTACCCTAGTTCCCATTTACTTTCCTTCTCCCACTGTCCTCCAGGTTACCCCTCATGCACCGCAAGTAAGTGAAACCATGCGATACTTGACTTTCTCTTCTTGGCTCATTTCACTCAGCATAATCTCTTCCAGTCCAGTCCATGTTGCTACAAAAGTTGGATAGAATTCTATCTCTAACTCAGCCCAAATCCTGTTAAACAAATAAGGAATTTGTATGAGCAGAGCCAAGAAGACCTGAAACTTCAAAGATGTTCACTGAATACTGAACAAAATAGAAACTGCAGTGAGAGACCTGATAGATACAGCTGGAGATGCATTTTTGGGCAAGACCATGGGGAATCTGGATAGTAACCTAAGGAAATTATACTTTGCTTTTAGGCAACAGAGAGTTATGGAAAGTTATGGTTTTTATGTTCACCAAAAATTAAGTCTATTCTTCCCATGTTCTTTTTGACTATAACTTTCCTTTATTAAAATCTATTGCATTTTGATGGCACTATTCTATTTCATATATATATATATATTATTTTCTGACTTAGGGTTCTGTGGTCAAAGTAATCTCTGCAAGAAGGAGCTCTGTGTCATAGCATAATTGACAAATTTCAATATTCTTTCAATGACATTTAAATATGTGTATTATAAATATATATATATATATTTGTATACCTTTATTTTGTAATTGCTGCTAAGTTTTAATTATGGTTTTGTGTCAACTTGAAAGAAGTGTGATAATTTCCAAAATAACTTTGATTTTAAAATTTAAGAGGAATTATTGAACCATGTATAAAGCTTTGTGATTAAGATATATATGTATATAATTAATCATATAATACAGATATATCTGTATTATAATTAATCATTTTGATTGAGGAAATAAAAAGTTTATTCTCAACTTAAATTTTTATGTACATCACAAATCTAAGAATAATTATGGCATATTTATATATAAACCTTGAAATTCAGTGATGCTGTGACAATTTACAGACTCTCAGACAAAAATATAAAGTCTTTTTGTGTTTAGAGTTTACTGCCCATGTCAAATACTTGCCTAGGGGCACAGAAAGATCTTGAATTGAAACCAAAATGCAATAAGATATAAAATAGTCTTACAATAAATAAAAATATATTGTTTTTGGTGATCAGGGAAACACAAATAAAAACCACAATGAGACGCCAATTTGTACTCATTCAAATAACAAAATATTAATACTAAGTATTTCTCAGAGAACCACCACGTTTTACGTATGTAATTTAATGAGGCTTTTGAACCACGTTTGGAACACATCCAAGAGGACACTAAACTTCTCTGCTTCACCAATCATATGGGATTTCAGGAATGATGGTAAATGTCCTAGAGAAGAGAGATGGAAAAGAATGGGAGAAGAATGAGGGGAAGCGATCTCAAGTAGCAGGAAGATGAAGATCAAATAGAAAAGAAGATTTTCTGAAAATTTTCCAGGAGAAAGATGGTTACTCTGGTGGATATGTGAGAACAAACTGGAAAATTTCCATGCTACACACTCGGTGGTGTACACACCTCCTGCTCCTCAAGCTTTCAGTGAAGCCTATCGTCTACACATTCTGGAGAGAGTGGGTACTTTGGGGGATCAGAGGCATCAACTCAGTAGCATACAAAGCAAAGAACATGATAAAGAACAAAGATGCCTGGATTAAAAAAAAACACAGAGTGATGTCGGGCATTGACATTTTAGTAGAAGTAGAAAGTTGGAAGTATAGGTAATTGGGGAAGGTAAAATTCCACTAAAAAGCCAAGATTACAACCCCACGTGGAATGGATTTTTGAATGAATGAAGGAAGGAAGGAAGAAATGAATGAATGAATAAAATTTAACATACATTTCAATCTAAAAAGACAGGATATATTTGCTCACTTATGTGTAACACGGACATATGTGTCTATAAAGACGTGCAAATACCACCTTCGTAGACATCATGTATCTCCCAAGGAGCTGAGCGGAAGTCTCATTTTCTTTCCTGACACACATTTCAGTCCATAATTCCTTAAAATCCTAGACAGAATTTGTTGTATGCCAGTCTATGAAGTTCCAAGTAATTTGTCCAGGTCACAAGTATTTTAGTTTTTTCTTTTGTCCCATCCATTAATTATGAAAAGAAATAGATTTCACGCAAGTGCTCTTTTTGTTCTTCCATTTACCTGATTTTAGAAGTTCCCTTGAAATTGGTGGCCAAAAAGCAATGCTGCTCTCAATTAGGAGCTGAGCTACAGAGTGTTCTGCAAGTCTTAGGGCCCAGATAATACCACTGTATTTTTTCATGCATTTAGCATTATTAATTCATATCGAGGTGATGCCATCGTTTATAAATCCCTAGTTTAGAGAACAAGTTTTACTTTTGGGAAGTTTTATCACTTGGAAAATGTGGGTACTCTACTGTATAAAGTTGAACTGAGAACATGGAAAATGATTACATATGGTTCATGCATTTTCTAAAAACTCATCTTATTTTTAAAAAATGATCACATTATGAGTTAATCATATCATATTGGTAATTTCCTTGGGAAACTTTTTTTTCTGCATTGGAACTGATGGGCCACAGTGAGTATAGATGTCACTTTGCAGCTGGATTTCTTTTCTAATTCTCCTAATTAAGTGTCCATACCATAGCAAAATTCTTCAGTTACTTTAAAGTTCCTAGTCCCACGTGATGCTTCCTTTTTTTCTCAGATTTCTGCAAAACTTCCTACAAATTACTTTTTATGTACACAATGCTTCCACATTGACTCACCTACCAGTAGGTCACACTCATTGCCATCTTGTTTTGCACACTTCTTTCAGTCACACACGCTTGTAAGTAAAAGAGGATGTGGCTATATTCTGTTACCATTGTCCTCACCGTCGGAAGAGCCCTTCCTCTGCCTTTTCATCTAATTCCACTCATTCCCTCAAGGTGGTTTTATATTATCTCCTTCACTGAGTCATTCCCCCACCTTGCTTGAATTGATTACTTCCTTTCCTCTTCACTTTGTTTGTTTGTCATTCTGTACCAATTAGTTTAATTCAACAAAACTCTATCTTCTTTTTTTTTTTTTTTTTACTGTGGGTTGTGAACTTTATTAGGTGCTGAGAATATTAAGATGAATACAATATGATATTATTGCCCTTTATATAACATTACATAAGATTTGGATAACATCCAGTGTGTGAATAAGCTCAGTGCATCTTAACTTTTTAAATATTTAAAGTAGGCCAAATACTTGACAATTGAGTCAGAGAATACAGTAGTTAAAGAAATGCAGGGAGAGCTTATATACTACAGAATAGAGAAATTACTCAAAACTTGAGTATAATATGAATTTCCTTAAGGTTTATTTTTTAAGTAATCTCTATCCTTTATGTGGGGCTCAAACTCACAACACCAAGATCAAGAGTTGCATCCTCTTCCAACTGAGCCATCCTGGCGCCACCTAAAAAAATTTCTTTAAAGCAAACCTTTCAAATGTTTTACCTCTATACTTTCCACCACACACGATCAGGTTCTACTTACCTTCTTTTTTTTTTTTTATTGTTACTAATTTTTTTTTTTTTCCCAGTGTTCCAAGATTGATTCCCCATTCCCCACACCCAGTGCTCCACGCTTTAGGTGTCCCCAGTACCCACCACCAGGCTCTCCCATCCCTCCACCCCCCTCCCTCCAAATCCCTCAGTTTGTTTAGACTTTGGACACAGAAACAAAACTCTATCTTCTGTGTAATAGTGTGGTGCTCTGGAGAGGGACTGAAGCCTGACTTTACCTCTTCTAGACGTGGAATCTTAGGCAAGCGACTTATCTCCTTCCACCTCTGTTTCCTTATCTGTAAAGTGAGAAAATAATGGTATTTACTATTTAGGATTGTTCTGAGGGTTACATAGGTTAATCTGTAAAGGGCTTTGGTGAAAGTAGCTGTATCTGGCCCTCAGGTTTTACACTAAACAACTCCAGAAGTGCCATTCAGGATAAATGCGGTCCCTTCTAATTGTGCAGTATACTACCTAAACAACAGTAAATGGACACCCTCCTCAGAGCAGGATGTGGCACATAAAATTAGTTCTAAGTATCTAAAAGTATTGATTATTACTGTTATACCTTGTTTTCTTATGAGAAAAAAATTATCCTTAGATTATTTCTTGATTTGTCACTTTATATCTTTCCCTTCTTCAGCTCCTGGAAGACTTATTTGCTCCTGCTGTTTTCTCTTAAATTTAATTATTAATCACTGTTGAGTCACTGTTCTTTGGACTGGACACACCAGCCTTAGGAAAGTGTAAATTATTAAAATTAATTTTAAAATGAAGTAAAATTAAAAAGAGAAATATCCAGGTAACACAGTGAGAAAGTTATCTAAAAGACCCTCCCTTTTCTATTAAAATGACTTTTCTGTGCCGAATTATTGCCTTTTTAAAAAGATTTTATTTATTTATTTGACAGAGAGAAACACAGCCAGAGAGGGAACATAAGCAGGGGCTGTGAGAGAGAGGGAGAAGCAGGCTTCCCACTGAGCAGGGAGCCTGATGCAGCACTCGATCCCGGGTCTCCAGGATCACGACCTGAGCTGAAAGCAGTTGTTTAACCAACTGAGCCACCTAGGTGCCCCCGAATTATTGCTTTTAAGATCAGTGAGATTCATTTTCTTGTAAACAGCACATAATGGTGTTCTTAAAAATAACAATAAATGCAGCACAAATAATAAATTCCATGTGTAAATATTTATGCAAAAATGTCAAAATATTGGTAATCTAAAACTGCAGTCTTAGTGACACATCAAAAACCAGGTGCCCACCTGGGTGGTGGAGCTGGTTAAGCGACCAACTCTTGGCTTCGGCTCAAGTCACGATCTTAGCATCATGTGATCCAGCCTCATGTGGGGCTCCCTGCTCAGCAGGAAGTCTTTTTAAGACTGTCTCTCTCTTTCTCTCCCACTGCCCCTCCCCATCTCTCTGTCAAATAAGTAAATACATCTTTAAAAAACAAAGCAAAACAATATGAGGTTTGTTTCAGCTATGGGGGATGGTTTGATATTATAATATCTAAGAATGTAATGAGCATATTAATTAAACAAAAGTTTTTAAAAATATGTGAAAAATTATTTGGGAAAATTTAATACTTCAACGAAAGAAGAAACCTTGGTGGACCAAGTTAAACACGTTATTTTATTTTTAAAATGTGTTCATATTTATATCTCACATTAAATGTCAGCACTGTGCTTTAGTATTGAAATCAGAAGCATGACATTTATATTCAAAGAGGAATAATGTTTGATAATTATTTTTACTCTTTGTTTTGGGAGAATTAGGCAATTCTATTAGACATTATAAGATATTACAAAAAGACAATCATAATGTTTAGTTATTTGTTTGCATTACTAGACTATATTCCTCTTTAGAGCAAGGAGCTACGTTGTAATTGTCACTATATCCCTAAATCCTACTGGATTTATAATTTCTGAAATTATTTTTAAGAAAACACGTTTGATTTAAATTTATCAGATGGTCTTAAATCTGTAGTTTCTTAACTATCATAGCCACTAAAAACTAAAACTTACCTGGGTGCCTGGGTGGCTCAGTTGGTTAAGCGACTGCCTTCAGCTCAGGTCATGATCCTGGAGACCCAGGATCGAGTCCCACATCGGGCTCCCTGCTCGGCGGGAAGCCTGCTTCTCCCTCTCTCACTCCCCCTGCTTGTGTTCCCTCTCTGGCTATGTTTCTCTCTGTCAAATAAATAAAATCTTAAAAAACAACAACAACAAAAAGCAAACAAAAAAAACCCGTAAAACTTACCTAATTTCGGGGGGAGAAATTTGTCTCATCTCTACTTATAACTTTCATCTTTTCCTACATACTTCTTGGAAGAGAGATTATTAAACATCATTTTTTATTTAGTTGGTGATTGTTTACCACAACAATCTTTGATTAAAAAGAATCAAAAACTACTCTCAGGATCCTGTATTTTTTTTTAAATCACATTCTCAGTTATTGTATGCCTAAATTGATGTTTTATTAGTTCTAATGCTCAAAATTAATTTTTTAAAAAAATGTTGAACTTTTGAGAGGTCAATTGTTTCCTTTAAGTCTTCTAAATAAGAGATATGGTCTACCAAAGGATGTTATGCTACTTCAGGTGAAAATGCCAGTTTGTAATATGTCAATTAGATTCTGAAATATTAATTTTTTGGAATAGTGATTTATGGAACCAATAGAAGAAAATGTTTGATTTTGAAACTATTCCCACAAACACAGGATATATGTTTGTCATCTATGTACAACTGACAAATGAGTCTGCAATACTTCTAAAAATGAAACTAAAACTATTCACTTACTGATGATGTGTTTGCACATCTGTATCATCTAAGGAAATGGCCACTATTATGAACCACCTGTCCCATGTTTAATTTATAGGCACAATGTCAGATGATCTGACTTTTGGTTTTTACCTCTCCATATTTTAACTTTGTGACACTAGAATATCATTCATAGGCTTTTTCTGTTTTAATCTACCTTGTCTTAGAAATTGCACTAATTAGAATAACATGAGAAAGGACTAAGGCTACACATCATTAACAAAAGCTTCTGATAATCTTTAGAGGGTGGATTTACACATTTAGAATGTTTAGAATGAGTATGAGAATACTATAACCGTGAACAATCACGAAGTCTTATATTTTCTTAGATTACTATACTTTTGACTAAATAATTTTTCATGGCATAGTTTTTTGATGTGAAACCCTGTTCATACTTTAAAAATAAACTTTATTTTTTAGGTCAAAAAATTGTGATGATACTACAGCAAGATTCCATTCACCCTACATCCATTTTTCTCTTATAATTATGATGTTAAATTAGTATGGTACATTTGTTATAATAAATGAGTAAATACTGGCATATTATTATTTAAAAGTCCATAATTCATTCAGTTTTTCTTTTTTCTTTTTTTTTTTTTAAAGATTTTTTATTTATTTGACAGAGAGAAACACAGCGAGAGAGGGAACACAAGCAGGGGGAGTGAGAGAGGGAGAAGCAGGCTTCCCGCTGAGCAGGGAGCCCGATGTGGGACTCGATCCCGGGTGTCTGGGATCATGACCTGAGCTGAAGGCAGTCGCTTAACCAACTGAGCCACCCAGGCGCCCCTCATTCAGTTTTTCTTAGTTTTGCCTAATGTACTTTTTCTGTTCCATGATCCCACCCATAATACCAAACTATATTTAGTTGCCATGTCTCCTTAAGCTTCTCCTGGGTCTGAAAAATTTTTTTACATACACTGTTACATTAGTTTCAGATGCACAACATAGTAATTTGGCAATTCTGCACATTATTCTATGTTCCCTGTGATAAGTGTAGTTACTGTCACCATACAGTGTTATCATATTGTTATTGACTATATTCCCCATGCTGTATTTTTCATCCCAGTGGCTTATTTATTTTATAACTTTATCCATTTTTCTATCCATGTAAACTTAGGTTGATTCTATAACTTGACTATTATAAATAATCTTTTCTAATCAGTGTTTTCATTTTCTTTGGGTTAATACATAGTAGTAAAATTATTGGATCATTTGGTATTTCCATTTTTTTAAATCTTTTTTTTAAAGATTTTTGTTTATTTATTTGACAGAGAGAGAGAGAAAGCAAGTAGGCAGAGAGAGAGAGAGAGAGAGAGAGGAAGAAGCAGGCTCCCCGCTGAGAAGAAAGCCTGATGTGGGCCTTGATCCCAGGACCCTGAGATCATGACCTGAACTGAAGGCAGAGGCTTTAACCCACTGCGCTACCCAGGTGCCCTGGTATTTCCATTTTTAATTATCTGGGGATTCTCCATACTGTTTTCCATAGTGGTTGCCCTCATGTACATTCCCACCAATAGTGCATAAGGCTTCTGTTTTCTCTATATCATCACCAGCACTTGTTATTTCTTGTCTTTGTGATACTAGCCATTCTAAGAGGTGTAAGGCAATATTTCATGGTTGTTTTACTTTGCATTTCTCTGATGATTAGTGATGTTGAACATCTTTTCATGTGTCTTTT